>CABHPR010151665.1:739-37133 GCA_902168415.1 Peromyscus melanophrys | reverse complement strand
CATATCCGGAGTAAGTTGGTGCGGTCTGCGTGGTTACTGATGCACTGTAACTTCTCTGGGCCACCCTGCTGGTACCGCAGCCTTTCCCAGGGCTCCCTCATGTCTGGCTGATTGGACACTAGATTGAGAAGACTGGCTCATTGAGACTTAGTTCCTGATTTGATGACCTTACTATCCGACGGACACAAATAAAAAGGTGAAGTTTCATTTGCTTGCTGAATTTGTCTTGGCCTGCGCGATGCTTATTGGCGGTCTAGCAGATGCAAACACACAGTGATCACTGCTCTGCCAGCAGCACAGTGAGGTTATCTGTGATAGAAGGATGGATGCTGTTTAGTTGGGAGGGTGGTACACATCAGAAGACTGGCCCCATCCTGTGTGGAAAAGAGCTCTAGTGGAGACAGACTTCGAAATGTGAGATTATTGCCGGTGTGTGTCACTCAGGGAACAAAACATATTTGGTTAAGTATCACTCTTTTCCTGTGCACATTCTCACCCGCAAGTCACTTGGAGCCAGATTTGCAATTTAATGTGACCCAAGTTTTGTTTTTTTTGTTTTTTTTCCTCCCACGATCCTCTCCTTTTAAAGCAGTTTTTATTTGAACACTAGAAAATAACTGAGAAGACTGTTTGGAGGGACCCACCCTGCTGCTAACTAGAAAAGACACTTGAACCCTCTGGGCCTTAAATTAAAGATCTGGAAAAATGAAGTGGTTGGAAAAAATGACTTCTAATATCCTTAGATCTAAAAATTGTATCACCTTGTATTTCCGAAAAGACAGTTGCTGCTTAGTGTGGGCCTTGCTGACTGGTATGGTTTTGATGAGTGCCAGGGACATATATAAAATAACTAGTATTTTAAAGTGGAAAGATATTGATATTTGGGGGCCTTAGTCTTGCTCTTCAAGGTTGAGTGACTGGGGCTATTGTGACTTGGAGTCCTTAGCTATAGGGGCTGCCAAATGGCACAAAAGAATGCTTCACTGTTAATTTCGCTGGACGTTTCTAAGGGAAAACAAGCTTCCTTTCCCAAGTTTCCAAGGCCAGGCTTTCCTCAGGGAAGGTAGTTGAAGCTAAAAGGAGCAGCTTTGGATTTAATTCAATGGGTGAACATGAAAGCCAGGCATAAATCTTACAAGAACTATGTTTTGCTGGGAGGCAGAGAATTGTGGCTACTCTCTGATGTAGGGGTATGCAGGAGGAGCCAGGAGTTCCCTGCGAGGGTGCAGACCAATTAAGTGAAAGTCTTGAACTGAAATAGCTTTTTATCATCTGGGTGAGAAGCCACAGACTTCAAGAAAAGGGCTATTGTTTAGCAAAGAGCTAATTAGCTGGGCTACACTGAGGCTCTTGGGTTTGTATCTTATTAGAGAAACGAAAAGTCGAAGTTGCACATGGGCCACCTTTTGCGCTAGAATTCCAAGGAACTGGGCATGTTTTAACCCACTTCTGATGAGTACAGAATTCTTTTGAAAGCTAGATGTATCTAACTAGGACTTAGATGGAGACCTGAACTAAACACGCACTGTCTCTGATGTACCAAGGGCTTAATAGACTTCTTCGATACTCGTTTGTTAGTATGCTTTTATCCTGTGGGAAATTGATCCTGCAGTAAATCATCCATGGGTTTCTAACTCAGCTGTATGAAAGCTTAGCTGTACACTAAATGGATATTTGTTCTAAGGCAAGTTGTTTGAGCTTGTGTATAAAGTGAGATATGTGTGGGATGTTGAAGACTAAATGAAATTTGCTGATACTGTCAATGCCACAGAGAACTGAAGGGCTTCGAATCCTAACATGGTGTACTCTTTTAAACTGTGGCTCTTACAGCATGGTGGCATTTTATGACAAACATGAACTGAGTTAATTCTTCGTTAAAAACAAACACGCAAGCAAATTGAAAATTGGTGAGATGGGTGGTCTTCGCCCGGAGCAGCGAATTAGGATTATAATTCATATGGAAAAACATGACTAAGAAGAATTTTCTGTATTTAAGGGCCTCAGGAATTGGCACCAAGTCCAAGTCTTGGCTCACTGATTCACATCTAGAGTGTGCTACTTACTGACTGATGGCGACAACTTGTTTACCTTCAGAAGTCTGGCTTCTTCATCTAAAATGTTACAGATGATAACACTGTGAGGTGATTGTGAAGATGAAATGAAATAAAGATGTCAAAAAACATAGCATGTATGCAGTGTCTGGGGAAGGTTATGACCATTGCCTGCTGTCAGACAAAGTGTATGTGTGTGTGTGTGTGTGTGTGTGTGTGTGTGTGTGTGTATGTGTGTGTGTGTGTATGTTGTGCTTCAGGTGCTGTCCAGCTTTTAAAATTTTAAATAGAAAAAAAATTAATTTTATTATTTATTTTTTGAAAAATTTATGCATCTATACAATGTATCTTGGTCATATTCACCCCTCTCTCCCTCTCTCCTACTCCTCCTGTTCTCCACAACAAATCCCCTTCAACTTCATGTTCTCTTTCTTTCTCCCACTGAGTCCAATTAGTGCTACTCATATGCTCATGGGTCATCCACTGAGGCACAGGCAGACTTACCGATGGCCACTTCCCCAAAGAAGAGTGACTGTCCCTCCCTCAGCAGCCACAGACTGTTGCTAGCTCCTCCGGAACCTGTCCCCCACCCCATGCTGGAACTATTTACTGGATCAATCTGTGCAGGTAACTACAGCTGTGTGTAACAGCCATGACATATCCAGAGGCCAGTGTTTCACAGGTGTTGTGGGATATTGCACACTGTGTGAAGATGTATTGCTGTAATTGGTATAATAAAAAAGCTGAACAGCCAATAGCTAGGCAGGAGGTATAGGTGGGATTTCTGGGGAGAGAAAGGAAGAAGAGGAGGAATCTAGGCATGTGGGGCATGCCAGGAGATGCAGAGCAAGCAGGATGTGCAGGAGGAGAGGTAACATATGGCACATGGCAGAACATAGATTAATATAAATGGGTTAATTTAAGTTATAAGAGCTAGTTAGAAACAAGCCTAAGCTATAGACTGAGCTTTCATAATTAATAAGAAGTTTCCATGTCATTATTTGGGAGCTGGTGGGACAGAGACAGACTCGTTATATATGGCGTTCAATGTGGGGCCATGTATATCGATATAAGGCCTGAGAAAGCTAAAAATAAAGTTCTGAACAAGCAGCTTCCTGGTGTGGCTTCCTGGTGACCATGGTCTCTCGGGTAGGCTTGGTCTACAGAGGTGTGGCTCTTTTAAGGGTCCTGCTGTGCAGCTGAGCACTTGAGCAGCCAGCACTGGGTACAAATGCCTGCTACAGGTAGACACAACACTCCCAGAGCTGGGGTGGGTAAATGCAGCTCTAGGGTAGTATCCTCCAGCATGAGGCTAGGCTCTCACAGAACTGAGGTGGGAGGAGCCAGCCACCAGCATGCCACAGGCTAAGCAGAACCATGCAGCCGTAGCCTAGCAGTTTAAGATTTGGCTCATGTGGTTAGAGAAGGCTGCAGATGCACAAAAAGTCAGGTCCAGACTGAGAATACCTCTGAACAGAGATAGTATGCTTAAAAATGTGCTTAGATGTTGAAGAAAGAAAAGAAAATTGTGTACCCTAATAAAATTTGCCTGAAAATCAGAGAACAGAAAAACCCACTAGATTAAACATAAATGCCAGACAGTGGTGGTACACACCTTTAATCCCAGCACTAAGAAGGAAGTGATATGGCTGGACAGAGAAAGGTATATAAGGCATGAGGAGACAGAAAATAAAGTCTTTTCAGGCTGAGGAGTCCCAGAGGTAAGACGTGGCAGTGGCTTATTCCTTTGTCTCTCCGATCTTCAGGCAAATTATATTAGGGTACACAATATATCACTACAGAAAATGTATAGACAGTTGTAGAAAAATAAATAAATAGTTTAAAAATAATAAAATTTTTAAAGAGAGAGTAAAGTAATATAAAAGGAAAAGGCCACATAAAGATGGGAAATACACAAGGTGTCTGGATCCTGGATGGTGCTTTGTTGACTTTGAATTTTTTTAAATGCTAATGAACAAGAAGCAGTAGCTGCTGAGAGACACTGGATTACAGAAACTGCTAAATTAAACCAACTAATATATTTTAAGAATACTTTCACTTAAGAATAAAAAAAATATGTTGTGTTGAGGGAGAAGTTATGCCTTTGTTTCAACAGGTAACAAAAAGTTATGATTCTCTTCAAAATTAATGAAGATCAGATTTGATTGGGGGAGATCTAAAGACCTAAAAAAAGAAACTAAGAAAGACTACAAGACAGGTGATGTATATGCTGATTCCTCTACATAGGAACAGCTCTGAGACTGGATGAGACATGATAAATCTTGTTGGCTACAGAGTCCTCATGACTTATCCTTTCATATGGCATGGATAGAGCTTTATATTATAGTTTGCTTATGCAGTTCCAAATGGACTTATAAAGTTGACAGATGCCTTTTATCTGCTCAAACATAGAACAAAAAAAATCATCTTTAGCTGACTTGTACATACCGCACATTCCATACTTGTGTTAATACATACATACATATATATATACTTTAAAAGTTTATATATTTTCAGAAAAAAAGACCAGGCATCAATAAAGACAAGTAGCCCAGGTGATCCAGCCTCTCAGAATGCCTCTGTTGTAGTTTCCTCAAAAGTCTGCATCCAGAACAACTTCAAAGCTCCTAGCTGAGATGATCCAACATCACAGACTACTCTAGCCAGGACTTGAAATAAGCCCTGCACTTTCCCATTACATGGAGACTAGACAAAAAAATGTTACAGCTAGCTCCCAGGACTTGACCATTATCCCAGTTTTCTCAAGGTTCCCTAAAGATGCTGTTGCTCCAAGACAACAGGAAGCAGTCCAGAGAACACAGTGCCTATATTTCCAAGAGGTGGAATGGGTGGTTTCTGATCATTCAGTAGGTTATGGATATTTGTCATTGTTTTGGGGGGTTGGTTGCAAATCGTTCCTAGTTATGGTAAGGGAAGAAACTAAGCAAGGGAGATTGGATTCAATGATCTCTTTCTGAAAAGAAAAAGGAGGCTATAGGAATAACAGAATAAAAGGGTGGATTATTTAATCTACTATTTAATCTACTTTAAACCAAAAAGCAACTATTAATCTCAAATAATTTACATTGGTATGGATTTTAGTATATCGATGCAAATTTAAGGTTATTTTTATTGGAACATACTCTCTATAAGTTTTTACTCTTGTTTAAGGTATTTTTGTATATTGATACAAATTTAAGATTGCTTTTATTAGAACATACTCTCTATAAGTTTCTACTCTTGTTTAAGATATTTTTGCATATTGATACAAATTAAGTTATTTTTGTCTATATATGTGTGTGTTTCTACTTTTGTTTAAGATATTGTACCTATGCAGCTCATTTAACAATATATAAATTTCTAGTAATATAAATTTCTAGTTCTTGAAAATTATTTTTATAAACTATCTGGGATAATTAAGAAATAGAGGTTAGTAGTTAGTCATCTAAAAATCAAATTTGTGACAATGTTAGATATTTTTCTAAGGTCAAACAGAGATATATTTTTAGATAGACAGATGGCCTTCAAACACTTTAGAGACGTACAGAATATGTCATTTAAGATGTTGTAGTAACATAAGACTTTTCATGACAATGAGATACATCTGCTCCTGCAACACCAATCTACTTCAAAAAAGATGATGGTCATCAAAGAACCTCTATATGGAGTTTGCTTTCATTGTGGCAAAGTTAGCCACTGGGCAAGAAACTGCCCTTGCCTTGACTGTTGACAGTATGCTGTCCAAATTGGACAAGCAGGACACAGAAGAGAGTGACTGTTGAACTTTGCCAAGACAAAGTAGGACAGTCCTGCTTCATAGAAAAGTCTGTCAGATATTTTAGGCCTGAAGGCTGAAGATGGCTGCCCCAACATTGCAGAGGAACTTTGGGTGACTGTTCTGGCAGCCAGATGTCTCTGTTGTTTCTATAGTTTTGGAAGTTGCTTGTTCTGTACTTGCTGTTTACTCAGATAATATTACATCCTTTTTGAGTCTTTGATGGGGTTGAATACTAGATAGTTATAGTTAACAGTTTTCCTTGTTACCAAATTCAGAAAAGAAACTCACAAAAGAGATGTAAAGCCTATAAGGTTGAGAGACACAAAAGCTTAATTTTTTAAGAATATATTTTCAGGTCTGAAAAGGTATTTTTAGGATGGTAATATAAGTTATGATAGAAATGGTTTAGATATAAAATTTTGGACTCATCAAGATAAGATAGATAATAGAGTAATTTCTCCAAATTATAATACAAATACAAATACAAATGGACTGGATATTGTGAATGTAATTCTTACTTGATAATTGTTCTTATTATATATAGTTTTACTATGTTAGAGTTTAAATATTTCCTTTTTATTTAGACAAAAAGGGGGAAATATTGTGGAATATTTGCACACTGTGTGAAGAGGTATTGCTGTGATTGGTGTAATAAAAAGCTGAATGGCTAATAACTAGGCAGGAGGTATAGGTGGTATTTCCAGGGAGAGAAAGGAAGAGGAGGAGGAATCTAGGTGCCCAGGAGATGTGAGGAGACATGGAGAGGAAGCAGGAGGTACAAGCGGAAGAGGGGTAACCCCGTGTGATAGAATGTAGATTAATGTAAATGAGTTAAGTTATAAGAGCTAGTTAGAAACAAGCCTAAGCTATAGGTTGAGCTTTCATAATTAAGAAGTCTCTGTGTCATTATTATTTGGGAGCTGGTGGGACAGAGAACGACTAAGAGTTACAGCATTTCTCCCCATCCGCTGTCTTTTACATTCTCTATGCCCCTCCTCCAGGAGGTTTTTGAACCTTGGAGTTGTGAAAGTGATTATAAATGTTCCATCTATGGCTGAACACTCACAGTTACTTATTTTCAACACTGAGAGTTACGAGTCTGCCTTAACCCCTACCCTCTTCTACAAGATGCTTCTCTGACCAAGACTGAGAGCAGCAAAAAAATCTACGGATATAATAATACATTTTTAGAGTGAAGTTTGGCAACATGAACGTTTAGCAAAATAACACCAAGTTCTTCCCTAGGGTCTATGACTTGCCTAGACATGAGTTTTGACCATGTTTATCGTACCAGTCATGAATTCCCTCCTGTGGAGCAGGCCTGAAATGTAATCAAGAGGTCAGATGTTATCCCCTAAATAGTCTCATCACTATTGCCCCAGTGGACACATGTTGTCCATCAGGTTGATATTACTGGGCGCAGGGTCCAGTGCTGTGTGAGACCACTGATGCCCTTTCTCTTCCAGCAGCCTGGATAGCACCTTCAAGCACTATGAAAACGAGTCAGAATTCTCTGGTTAGTTCAAGGTTGTTTTCTCTATATTCTGTACCCCAAATGAGTGGTGTTTGCATTCATGGGGTCTTACTATAAAGTTGTAGTGGGCAACAAAGTGCAATAGCAATAGCCTGTGTTTTTTGGGAGCCCTTGTAACCTCCTTGACGAGTAGTTTGCAGGAAGGTGAACTGTGCCTGGCACTGAGATTTTCATTAAGTAACTGGTGTCTTCTGAAAACAACATTGTTCATCCATGCAGGATATTTCTAGCTTACAAACTAGTGTGGGTTCCCATGGCCTTTCTCCCTACCCTGTTCTTTCATAGTACTTGCAATTACCAAATTTGGTTTATATCCACCTCACAACTGCAAAAGGTCTCAATGATAATGTTTACAGTCCAATTCAGGTTAAGATGTACTTTTGTTTTGTTTGAGGCAGGGTCTCATTAGGTGGCTTTGGCTGAGCTGGAACTCACTACATGGACAGGGCTGGCCTAAAATTCACAGTGATACATCTGCTTCTTGATTGCTGGGATTAAAGTTATGCATCACCATGCCCAGTTTTAAAAAGTATTAACAACAAGAACAACAAAAAGACTACCATATCCCGGCTGGGTATGGTAGTACATGCCCACCCTCCTAGCACTTGGGTGGTGGAGGCAGGGGCATCAGGAGTTTCAGGTCATCCTTGGCTAGGTAGGGAGAATGGTCAGCCTGAGTTACTTGGGACCTTATTTCCAAACCAAACCAGGATACAAGTGAAATAATTTCTAGCTCCCTGCAAAGCACTGCAATGTTATAGAAGAAGGTTATGTTTTGATTCAGGATTTTTACTCCACTTGCTACCAGTTCATCAGTGGAAAGAAATGAATAAAGTACTCACAAAATTGAGTAAAACTAAACATGGTGTGGAGGCAGCAGACCTGATGAGTCCCATGATTTCCTGTTGCAGTTAGGGTTTGTAAAGTGTCCTCCACACAGTGATCTTAATCAGTATCACCTAGGAGGGCATTTCTGTAAAACTGCAGAATGACAATAAAAAGATTGAGTGATTGAATAAATACGTAACAAAGTGTCACTGCTTTGAGAATTCTCCAGGCACCCGACACATTCATGTTTACATAAGCTAGACTTTTCTTTTTATTCTTTTATTGATGTTTGGTTATCATAGAAGAGTGATAAAACATTAACAGAGCAAAGGAAATGAAGATGATAAAGTTGGGTTATTATTTAACGACTCGGAAATCAATTCAGGGTTTAATTTATCAATGTTTGTCAATCACTAGCTAGTAGTAAACCTTTTTCCTACATTTTTTATAGTGTTGTTTTGGTTCTTGTCTCCCCCGCCAGGTCTTAATGTTAAATTCTAGTTGTTTCTTTTCTTTTCATCTTTAAGATTTATTATTATGTTGTGTGTGTTTGTGTTAAGTATGCCTTGTGTGTGCAAGTGCCCACAGAGAACACAAGAGGGCATAAATATCTTGGATCTGCAGTTATAGGTGGTTGTGAGGTGCCTGATGTGGGTTCTGGGACTTGAACTCAGGTCTCTATAAGAGTTGCTACTGATCTAACCATCGAGCTATCTCTCCATCTCCCTCTCATATCCTTTGAAAGCATTACTTTGCTATTTTGTAAAGACAGTAGGTAAAAATATTTTTCCACTGTTTCACATGTGCAAGAGAAGTGCTTTGCCACTGAGCTATATCCCCTAATTTTTGTTAAAACAAACAAACAAACAAACAAACAAACAAACAAATTGCATGTGGGTTCTAACTCCCTCTTCTGGCCTCTCTGGGCACTGCACTCACATGCACATATCTCCTCATACACATAGTTAAAAGAAATTGGAACACATCAAGATATTTTATCAGAGCTGGACAGTTGTGAAAGTTAATTGTTCAAGTTCATTTTTAAACATTACATTTATTTATTTCTAAAGATTTGTTTTTATTTTTAATTATGTATATGTGTGTAGGTGTTTGCACATGAATACAGATGCTGGTGGAGTCCAGAAGCAACCTCATGGCCAGAGCTACAGACAGGAACCCTGTCTTGAAGGAAATAAAACAAAAAAACAAAGAAACAAAAGGAGTATATTCTTTAGGAATTTTTATTCATAAGATTCTGCCAATTGACAGGTGTGGTTACCCACACACATGACCCCAGCACTTCAGGAGGCCAAGACAGAAGGGTTACTTTGAGCTTTTGGCTAGCCTAGGCTTCAGAGTGAGACCACCTCAAGAAAGCAAGCAAGCAAGCAAGCCAGCCAATCAGTCAGCCAGCCAGCAAGCAAGCAAACAAGAAAAAGAAAACAGAGATGGTTTTCTTTCTTTTCCAGTTTGGATGCCTTTTCTTGCCATATCTGTCCAAATCACCCTTGCCAGACCTCCAGTATAATGTTCAAAAAGTCACAACAGTTTTCACCATTCCTTTGATGTTAGTTCTGAGTTTTTCATAGATGCCCTTCATCAGACTTAGGATTTCCAAGCTATTCTTGTTTCATGA
Source organism: Peromyscus melanophrys (assembly GCA_902168415.1). Taxonomy (NCBI): domain Eukaryota; kingdom Metazoa; phylum Chordata; class Mammalia; order Rodentia; family Cricetidae; genus Peromyscus; species Peromyscus melanophrys. Next base: position 27,306 of record CABHPR010151665.1, on the reverse strand, counting down.
ATATTTTTATTATGCAAGGTATAAAATTTTATTAAGTAATTTTTATGTATCAATTAAGATGGTTTTATAGTTTATCCTTTTTACAATTGATGTGGCATATTATGCTGATTGATTTCTAGATATAAAGCCAGGTTTACATTCCAAGAATAAATTCCACATAGTCATGATGTGCAAATTTTATATATTACTGAATTTGGGGACTCGTGTAGTCAATTGTGAACTTAGGGTAGTTTTCCCATTTTATAATGATGTGAAAATAGTATACATTCACTAGAAATAGACTTTGAATTTCTTTTTGACCTAGAAATGTATGTTCACAGTATTCTTTCTTGAGTCTGTAAGGTGCACTCAGCCACTTGATTATGAGGGCAAGCCACAAGTCCTCCATGATGTCATGTGCTGCTAGGTTCTGATGTTTGGAAGATGATGTATATTGACAGAGTTTTCAACTTGCAATATTCTGAACTGGGATAAATTTATTGAGATGTAACCGCAATACTGAGAAGTCTTACATCTGTATCTTCAGATGTGATTCTCTTAACTCTTTGTTCTAGCTTTGGTCTCAAGGGCATGCAGAACTCATAGCACCAATTCTGGAATGTTTCCTTCCTCTTCAATTTGTTGGAAGAATTTTCGAAGATTTGTTCTTATGTCCTCTTTAAACACTCAACAGAATTCGCCAGTGAAGCCATCTAGTTGTGAACTTTCCTTCCGGTAAAGTTTCTGATGCCATACTCTGTTTCCTTAGTTGTGTCTGTTTCTTCCAGAGTAATTTTTTAAAAAGATTTATTTATTTATTTATTATGTATACAGTGTTCTGTCTGCATATATACCTGCAGGTCAGAAGAGGGCACCAGATCTCATTATGGTTGGTTGTGAGTCATCATGTGGTTGCTGGGAATTGAACTCAGGACCTCTGGAAGAGCAGTCAGTGCTCTTAACCTCTGAGGCATCTCTCCAGCTCCCCTGGAGTCATTTTAATGGTGGCTGTCTTTCTCAGGACTTTCCTATTTTTAACTAGATTGACTCAGTTCTTAGAATGCAGCTTTTAATTGTATTTCTTCACAGTCCATTTTTATTATCAGAAAGATCGACAGTAATATCTTCTTTTTTACTTGTTTTAAGTACTTGGACTCCGCTTTCTCTCTCTCTCTCTTTTTTTCTTGGTTAACCTAAAAGTTTATCTATTTGTTAATCTTCTCGAACAACCAAATTTTCATTTTTGTTGATTTAAAAAATTCTACATTTTGAATTTCTTCCTAAACTTTTATAATTTCCTATGTTTTGTTTGCTTTGAGCTAGGGTTTCTCATGTGTTGTGTTTTTTATTTTATTTTTTATTTTTTAAACTGTGAACATTTAGATTGTGCCATAACTTTCCTTTGAGTTACTATAACAAAATGGGATGATTAACTGAAGGAAAGGCAAAGGTCGACTTTGGCTCACAGTTTTCAGAGGTTTTAGGACATGCTTGGTTGGCTCCACTGGTTTGGATCTTTGCAGAGGCACTCATTATGGGGGTGGGGTGGGCATCATACTTGAGAGTTTATCACACTGGGGGTACATCATGCATCATGCTGGGGTGTACATGGTGGACCAGAGCTGCTGACCTCATTGTAGGTAGGAAATTCACAAAAGAAAGGGAAACATTCAACTGAGCACACTTCCAACGACCAAAGGCCACCATCTTCCAATCTGATCAAGCGGAGGACCAACCTTAACACTGGACCTTTGGGAGATTTTCAGATCTAAAGCAGTTGCTGACTTGGGATCTGCTTTTGTTAAAATAATCATTTCAAGTTAGAGATTTCCTCCAACCTCTATCACATCTCCTCTGTTTTTGTTTGCTGTATTTTCATTTAGATTTATCTCAAGCACACACTGTGATTTCTTCTTTGATTCCATGATTATCAGAAATACTTTAATTCTCACGTTAAAAAGATTTCTCAAGGTTCCTTCTGTCGTCGGTCCTGATGTCATTCCATCTTGCCTGAATAATGTACGTTGGGCGATTTCAGTCTTTTGAATTTGTTAAGGTTTGTTTGTGGCCCAGTCAAAAACCTGGAGAACATTTCCATGTGGTTTAAGAAGTACACCTTTAAAGTCCCCAGCTTTGATTTTGAATATGTTGAACATTGTGAGGTATGACCCACAGAACAGAAAGTAGGAGCGTGGTGGGCTCAGCAAGGCTCAAGAGTGTGGACAAGAGATGAGTGTGATGGTATACACCTATGATTCCAGCCAAGTAGGGTCAGAAAAATCATAGGTTTGAAGCAGCCTGGGCTACATAATGAGAACCTATGTCACAAATAAAATAAGAATGTGAGTAGGTACTAAGATAAAAATTTTGTTTAGTTTTGAGACAGAGTCTCATTGGGTAGCCCTGGTTGGCTTGGAGCTCTCTATGTAGATCAGGCTGGTCTCAAATTCAGAGATCCACTTGCCTCTGCCTCTGAAGTGCTGGGATTAAAGGCATGCACTACCACACTCACATAACATGAAAATATGTGATTGACACTCTGCTTAGAAATCTGACTTAGATAATGACACATAATGGTTGCTTTATCCATGAGTATAGAATGTAATTAATCAGTAATCAGCAAGAACTCTATGGAAGTTTGAAGAGGAATGGCTAATTACAGTATCTGCTGCATTCACAGGGACAGAACAATGCCTTTTACTGAATAATTCAACAGATATTTATTTGTTAGATGCCACTCTAGAATATGGATGGAAGGGTTGAGAGAAGCAGAGAGACCAGTTTGATTTAGAATTCAAGGCTGTCCTTGACTTTACTAGATAAATGAGTGTGGTGGTTTGAATTTGAAAATGGCCCCCTTAGACTCATAGGAAGTGGCATTATTGGAGGTGTGGCCTTGTTGGAGTAGGCGTGGCTTTGTTCGAGGAAGTGTGTCACAGGGGACAGGCTTTGAGGTTTCACATGTTCAAGCCAGGCCCAGTGTCTCACTCTCTTCCTGTTGCCTGCTGAGCGAGATGTAAAACTCTCAGCTACCTCTGGCTGCATGCCACCATGCTTCCTGCTATTACAATAATGGACTAAATGTCTAAGCCAGCCCCAGTTAAACGTTTTCTTTATAAGAGTGGCTGTAGTCACGGTGTCTCTTCACAGCAATAGAAACCCTAACTTAGAAAATGAGGGTGACCTTAAACTCCTTATTTCCTTGCTTCCACATCCCAAGCGCTGGGATTAGAGACTTCACGACCACACCTGGCTCTGTAGAACTGTCAGTGCCTTATCAACCGTTGGCTTCCTTGAATGAGTGTCATTAAGAATGTTTTGCAGATAAGATTGTAATTTGAGAAAACTGGAAGGCAGTTTATACACTAAGCACAGAGCAGCTTCCTGGGACTTACCATGGAGATAATCACTGGGTCTCTTCTGTAGACTTGGGAGTCCTGCTTGGAATTTCTACGAGCTTTGAAACATGTTAATTTAGATCAGTGTGCTATTGCATATATCCTGGGGGGTCATTCTGAGACTATACAGTGCTTCAATCAAAATCCTAACAGGAAATTGGTGGCAGACTCAACATACATTAGGAAGGTTCATGTTTATTTTATTATTATTTTTAAGGTGTGTGTGTGTGTGTGTGTGTGTGTGTGTGTGTGTGTGTGTGTGTGTGGTAGTGGTTCTCAACCTGTGGGTTGTGACCCCACAGGGGTCCCATATCAGATATTTACATTATGATTCATAACTGTAGCAAAATTACAGTTGTGAAGTAGCAATGAAAATAATTTTATGGTTGGGTTTGCCAGAACATAAAGAATTGTATTAGAGGGTCACGGCATTAGGAAGGTTGAAGAAGAGCACTGCTGTAAGCCATTAAGTTTGTGGCTACTACTGGCCATACAGCAGCAGTAACTTGATGCAGAGAGAGCTTCTCATATGTTTGAACTTTTGAGCCATAGGAACCGTAGGAATATATTATCTGTATAAATGAATACAACAAAGAAAGAAAACTCTGAAAATATAATTTTTTTGTTTTTTGTTTTGTTTTTTGAGACAGGGTCTCTCTGTGTAGCCCTAGCTATCCTGGAACTCACTCTGTAGACCAGGCTGGCCTCGAACTTATAGAGATCCTTCTACCTCTGTGTCCTGAGTGCTAGGATTAAAGGCATGTGTCAGTCTCCAATCAGGAGATATTTAGTGGTAGCGTATCTTGACTGCCATAATGTTGTGACTCTTGCAGAGTAGATAAAGATTCAGTAAAACTCCAGTTTCCTTAGTGAAAAGCGCCATCTCCTTAGCTGTAGCATGATGCCCTCTGTGTACTCACGCATACATGCTCACAGTTTTGTGGAGTTCTGACTAATGTAAAACATGCAGCACATGTTTAAAACCCACACTTCAGCAGGTTAAGAATAAATGCTGGAACCATCACTATGTTCAACATACTTTTGTTCTCGAACGTTCCCTGTGATCTCTTTTATAATCTCTCCTCCCCCTTCACCTCATGCCTCAGAGCACTTATCTAAAAGATTATAGAGCATCTGCATCACCACAGACGCTTTTGTTGGGAAGGACTTGCATCATGGCCGTGAAGAATACCCCGTTCTGTTTCATTGTAGTTAATACTCCAGCTGTCTATGAAGTCAATGAGCACCAGGACCTCATAGTACAGGAAAACAATTCTTGCTATTGACCATCGTGGCTTAAGTAAATGGTGGGTTTTAGAGATCTTTCTGGTGGGTCAGCAGAGCTGTGTCAAGTTCATGGTGTTGCACAGGGCATGCCATACCAACAGAAAACATGGTCTTTTCCCAGGAAAACTAGCTCCTGGTGGTAAGTTGAGACGTTAGCTATGTAGGCAGAGAAGGGACTTGTCTCTGACTGGGAGAGGAGAAAAATAAAGCAAAAGGGCTATTTCTTTCATGGAATCAGCAGACACCAATTTGACAAGGGCACCCTTTATCTGAATCCTCTAACTTTCTTTCATTTTTCCTCTTCCCCGCTAATCATTTAGATCAGAGATTGGTGCCTTTGTTGTAAATCCCTTAGAGTCTAATGAGGTTCTCAGGGTTTAAAGAGGCTTTTCACATCCCCTGGTGTCATAGGCAAGGGTAAATCAGGGTGACCACTGTTCTTTTCCTAGAGAACACTTCCAGCTGTTGTTTCAGATTTCAAGAGTTTATTGATTAAAAACCCAGGTACAGATGCACTAAAAATAAACAAATGTTTTCTATTTTAGTATAAGCTGCATTCATTTTTCTACTTAATAAAAGCAGAAATAGAGTCTGGAGAGATGGCTCAGTGGTTAAGAGCAAGCATCTGCTGCTCTTGCAGAGGACTCAGGATCAGTTCCTAGAATCCATGTGAGAGCTCACAGCTGCGGGTAACTCCAATTCTGGAGGATCCAGATCCCTTTTCTGATGTCCTGAGGTCCATGCATGCCTGTGATACATATAAACACACTCAGACATGCACTTATACACATAAAATAAAATAAATCTAAAAATTGCTTTAAAATTCTATGTTTTCGGTTTTATGTGGATTATGAACAGCTTGTACTATTCATGAACATCTTAAGCATCTTCTATTGTGTAATTTTAAACATGTGATGATTGTTTACTGTTGTCAATGAATATCTGTGTCAGGGGCTATGAAGGGGACATTTCTTTCCCACTTTTCTTTCTTTTGATTTTTTTTTTTTGAGACAGGGTTTCTCTGTGTAGCTCTGGCTGTCCTAGAACTCACTCTGTAGGCTAGGCTGGCCCCTAACTCAGAGATCTGCGTCTCTCGAGTGCTGGTGTTAAAGGCGTGTGTTACCGAGCCTAGCTTCACTTACTCATCATTATTTTTTTTTTAAAGAGTGGATCTTTTATTTTCTTTCCAAAAATTTGTATATGTATTTATTGTGTGTGTGTGTGCATGCATGTATGTGTGTGTGTATGTATGTATGTATGTATGTATGTGCGTGTGTATGTGTGTGTGCATGTGTATGTGTGTATATGTGTGTGTATGTGTGTATGTATGTGTGTGTGTATGTATGTGTGTGTATATGTGTATGTGTGTATGTAAGTGTGTGTGTATGTGTGTGTATGTGTGTATGTATGTGGTGTATGTGTGTGTGTATGTGTGTGTGTATGTGTGTGTGTATGTATGTGTGTGTGTGTGTGTGTGTGTGTGTGTGTGCTGGTGCAGATGTGTCATGTATGCATGTGGAGGTCAGAAGACAAGTTTTGAGAGTCAGTTCTCTCCTTCAACCAGGAGATTCAGAAAGGAGTCTCAGGTCGTCAGGCTCGTGTGGAAAGTGCACTTATGTACTGAATAAACTGGCAGGCCTGATAAAGTGTTTAATGTCGTTATATTCTATAGCTAGAATGAACCCTAGAGGTCCTCTAACAACCAGAAATGATGAAAAATGCATTCCAGAAACGTAAAGGAAGTTGTCCAAAGTCAGAATATACTGATATTTAATATAGTTAAAATGCACCTTTCTTGCCAATGATGTAAGGAAGCTTTTAGAATCTGAAAATAGTAGAGTTTGCATTTTAAAGTATATATAATCAACGTCAAAATATCTCCTTTTGATAGTCACGTTTTAGCAGAATAAATAGCTTAAAACAGCTCTCAGTTATTTTAGCTTAGATTTTCTTCTTTTGACTTTACACAACACAGGAGTCGTATCCATTCTCTAGTCATCTCATTCCTTTTCTGTTCCCAAAGAGATGAGCCAGCAGTCCTTGGAGGAAAAGCCAGCTTTTATCCCACCAAGCCCTCTCTGGCTTGTGCTGGCACCATCATGGCCTGGGCTGATTGTAGTTAATTCAGTGCCACCATTTTGCCAAGGTTTTTGGTTAGAGTTGAATTGAAAAGTCGTTTCGAAACAAGAAGAGCCGTTATCGGCTGTCTCTGTGGTACCAACATGCATCAGTGTCAGGACAGCCAAACAAAGACAAGGATGGCCCAGAGTGCTGACCCAGAGTGCTGGCCAGAGAGGTCTGAGGCTCATCAACTCTGGCGGGGTTTCTGGAAGGCTTGCTTGCTAAGGTGATGGGAAAGAAGCCAGAACCTAAACCTCACATGAATTCCGTTGCTTGGATTGTATGTGTCATACCACCATGAGTTACGATCTCAAGCTTCATAAATTTCAATTTGTGACGATTTCCTTAAAGCAAGTTTTCAGTCAGCCTTTCCAAGCTTATTTGATAGAAACTAGACCACTTACAGTTCCTGGATTCTGTGAGACTCTTGCTATTGAAGTTAGTTATAAAAAAAAGCGTGAGTTCCCACGAACACAGTGCTCACCATTCATCATCTCCAGAGGGGAGTGCTGCACTGTTTCCTCTTGGGGGATGCATGGCTCTTTTTTCACTTATTTTTGTTCTTTTACAGTTTCACGTGTGAGTGTAATGAATTTTAGTTATTTTGCCTCTGTTACCCCGTCACCCCCCTGCTCTCCCACTGACTCCCACTGACACTCCTCTTTGACTTCCATGTCTTCTTGTGGGACCCACTAAGTATGATTAGGGTTGCTTGCATGAGGATGGATGGGGAGGTTGTTTAAGGGAGTGTAGGCAACTTATTATTGTGACCCCCTCCTCCTAGCAACCGTTCACTGCCTGTAGACCCTCAGAGAAGGGTGGGGCCTCATAAGCTTCCCCCTCATCTATAATAAGATATTGACAGACACAATCTTGTTCAGGTCTTCTGTCATTGGTTGTTTTTTTTCACTCTTTACTCGTTTGGGGGTCCTGCCACCCAGCTCCCAAATAAGTCACACATGGAGGCTTATTCTTACTTATAAATGGTCAGCCTTAGCTTGGCTTGTTTCTAGCCAGCTTTTCTTAAATTATCCCTTCTACCTTTTGCCTCTAGACTTTTTCCTTTTCTTACTTCAGTAATTTTACTTTCACTCTTACTCCATGGCTGGCTGTGTAGCTGGGTGGCTGACCCCTGGAGTCCTCCTCCTTCTCTGGCTACTTCTTCTCCTCCCAGATTTCTCCTTCTATTAATTCTTTCTGCCTGCCTGCCCACCTATCCTTTCTCCTGCCTCGCTATTGGCCATTCAGCTCTTTATTAGACCATCAGGTGTTTAGACAGGCAAAGTAACACAACTTCACAGAGTTAAACAAATGCAGCATAAGAATGTAACACATCTTTGCATCATTAAACAAATGTTCTACAGCATAAACAAATGTAACGCATCTTAAAATAATATCCTACAGCAGTCTTGTGCATATAACAACGGCTGCAGTGAGTTTATGAGTACATATCCTGTCCAGCAGATGTCTTAGTGCTACACAAAGGCTCTTACATTCTTTCTACCCCTTTCTTCCATGGTGTTCTCTGTGCCTTGGGGAAGGAGGTGATAGAGATGTCTACTTAGGACTGAGCACTATATCATTTTCTTAACTTTTCAATCAGTTGGGAGTCTCTGAACTACCTGCTGCGATAAGAACCTCCTCTGGAGACTGAGCCTAGGTTTTGGCAGGACTAACCTATGGATTTTAACATGAATATTTAGAAGGCAGTTTGACAACATGATCATTTAACACAACAATAGTAATAGGTTCCTCCTGGGCCCTGTGACCTCCCTAGCCATGGACTCTTGACAAAATTTATAGTACCAGGTTTGGATTCCCTTCTAGTGTGTGGACTTCGATTTCAATTAGAAAGCAATTGGTTATTCCCATAAGAGTTGCCACAGTTGCACTAAAAGCTTATCTTGGCAGGCCATTATTGTTGCCCACAGCTTGATAAAATTGTTGATAAATTTTCTCCCCTTTGAACATTATGGAAACTAGCCAGCAGGGAGACAGCTTCCTGCCCAGTTCTAGTTTGATTTCTGTCTTGTGACCAAAATATGTGGTGCCTACAGCAAAAGGGTTTCCTCATGAAGCTCTGGTGGGCTGTGGTGCCATTTCTGCAACCAGTGGACTACTTCAGACCGTTATATACACTTAGGAATGTGCTTCCTGTGGCCAGCCTTGATTCTTTCTGGCACATTGGAGTCCAGTGATTCTGTTGAGGGGAAAACTTGCATACTTACCCCAGCATTGTTGATGTTGCCTCTTTCAATTGCTTTGTTATTAGTTCATACTTCTTGTAGATTTTGTTTTGAGTCAGAGTCTCACTATGTAGCCTAGGCTGGCCTTGAACTCATGAACCTCCTGTTTCAGCTCCCAAATGTTGGATTACAGGTATGCAACATTGTGCCTGTCCATGTTTTCCTTTTTTTTTCCTCCTTCTCACCCAGATTTGCCTTTTCCTCTCTGATTTTTTTTTATTTAAAAAAGTGACTCTTTTTACTTGGCAAAATTATATGAGAAAGCAAAACCTGATACTTTCTTATTAGTAGAGCATGTGATAATACAATACAAATGACATGTTTTAGCTTATCCTTGGGAAGAACTGAGTTTATGGCCTTCATTTCATGTTCCAGCTGTTTGGGAATCACTAAGTCCACAGGGAGTTGTGTGAGTTATATAACTGGCCGGAATTATTTGAGTTTGAGGAAGCACACTCACTCCCTGTGTTAGCCAGAGCTGGATGGAGCTACCTTCTTCAAGAAGACAGGATTGTGACTCTCTGTGGGACTGTGCTGTTCTCTTAGTGGAGTGCAGATGTAAATTTATTTACCCTTTTTGCAGCTTTTGAGGAAGAACACATCATTCTTCAGCATCTTGCTTCATTACTGCCTCACAAAGATACTATGGGAAGAGACGAGCAAAAGATGAAATGAACATGCCAATGGGCATGAGAATGTTAAAGCACTAATATTTATGGTTTGTAATTCATTCAGCCCCCTCCTTTCTCCTTCACCTCTTTCTCTTCCTTTAAACACAAGACCTGTAAACACAGTATCACTTGTGGAGCAGTTTTGTTCTTTCACGGTGGGAGAGAGGGAAAGAGCTTCCTTTATGTTCCCTCATTGTTCTGGGGTTTCCTTTCTGTTCCCTCAAGATGAGTCATGAAACTTGGCTCCTCAGTCTTTGAAGTTCCACATTCTGGAATGAAAATAAATATCTAAGACTGTATTGTCATTCTATGATTTCAGCCTATGTGTGAGGCCACCTAGAGCAGTGGACATGGGCTATAGAATCGTGCAAGGAATTATGAAATGGATTCATTTTCTGTAGAACCCCCCTTGCTGTAGCACTAAAGAATAATACTGGGCAGGAACTGCTACACATTTCCATTGGCTGTGTAGCGTCATATGCCTACTGAAATGCTGCTTAAATCCTCAAGAATTTATTTTCACTAAATCAGAAGATGGCATGTATCTACAATAAAACTGTGTTCCAAAGGATCATGGCAGCTATCTTTTTGATAAAAAGTGCTGCTCAAGGCACTGTTCCTGTGTTGTACCTGAGCTCCTGGCAGGACAGCTAGATGGAATATGAGAGCTCCAGACAGCCCAGGGCTAATGAAACTTACCAACATTCTAGGTGGAAATGGAGGAAGCCACCGGTCAAATGCTATTTCACAAAGATATCAGGGTATTTCTTACTAGAAGAGGGGAATAGCTTTGGCATGGGAGGATGCCATGCCTCCTCTCCCTCCCTCTCCTCCTCCTCTTCCTCCTCCTTCTCCACTGCTATTGATAGAATCTGTGGCCATGTGTGTGATAGGCAAGTGCTATTCTACTGAGCTTCATCCCTATCTCTATCTATATTTATCTTTAATGGTGGTCTAGTGGTTAGAATGAAACATATGTGTACGTGTGCACACATGTAAATAATGGAAACTCAACAAATGGTAATTTCTATAATTATCAAAGATCTAGCCAGGCATGGTGGTGCATGCTTTTAATCCCAGCACTCAGGAAGCAGAGGTAGAGGCAGACATAGGTGGATCTCTATGAGTTCAAGGACAGGCTGGGTCTCCATAGCAAGTTTCAGAGACTCTGCCTTAAAAAGAAAGAAAGAAAGAAAGAAAGAAAGAAAGAAAGAAAGAAAGAAAGAAAGAAAGGAAGGAAGGAAGGAAGGAAGGAAGGAAGGAAGGAAGGAAGGAAGGAAGGAAGGAAGGAAAAGAATCTAGCAACTACCAGACTCAGAATCTTGAAGTCTGTGTTTAAAATTTCTGTGAACGTAAAGCATTGGATGTGAATGCTGACACTGTTCTAGCTACATGTCCAGACCTTGCATGTCCTGAAGCTAGGAAGCAGCAGTGATTCCTAGTCATGACCTGTGCGACAAAGATTCAGAATCAAGGTTGTCACTGACATGATTGCTAGGAGGGTATTGAGGTTAACCTGTAAAGCATAGCTGTTCTCTTTGTGCTTGTATTTGGTTTCTCTTTTTTGAGTCCTGGACTCATAGAACATGGGATTTTAATAGTTTTACTAATAATAATGACTTCTAGAAATAATCTGACTCCATATAATTCACTATGTTAGCTGATGCACAAGTTAGCTTCAGGCTGGGGAGATCTGCAAATCTTCATACATTTACACATTTAAACATTACCTTCCATATGTGTATAAAAATGTCATAATGAAATCCATTACTCTGAGTAGTTAAATGATTAATAAAGACTTAAAACATTGCCTATGTGCTAATGAATTCATTACTAAATGGATGATATACCTGGGGTATGATTATCTTAACTATATATTTGGAAAAAAACCCTTTTTTTTTTTTTTTTTTTTTTTTTTTTTTTACTTAATTGCTTTTATGTTCTCTTAAAAGTCCATATACTAACTTTATCTTGGCCTGGGGTTGTAGCTCAGTGGTAGAGCCCTTGTCTAGTCCTTGCCAGGATGTGAGGTGGTGGGGCTCAATTTCTGGGGCTGGAAAAATGAAACAAAAACTGCACTGGTTTTCACTATAATCTTGTTAGCAGTTATAAGAACATTGACTTCAGTTTTCTCATGTGTAATGGAGGTGTTCCTATTTCTTATGGAGATTGACTGGATTAATATGACAAAGTTGACAGAATACTGGGAAAAGCCCACTGCACCTACAGATGTGAGTGTCGTGATGATCATAAGAGACCCTCAAGGGTGGGAATGTAGCTCAGTTAGCAGAATGTGTGTAGCGGAGAGCAGTAGGCATGTAATTCTGTGTTTGAACTCAAGCCATAAAATCTCCTGGACATGGTGTCACCCATTGGGAATCCCAGCACTGGAGAGGTAGAGGAAGAGAGAGGAGAGTCAGAAATTCAAGATCATTCTTGGGTGAGTTTGAGTCTGGAATACATATGAACCTGTCTCAAAAATATAACAAAAAGAGCCAGAGGAAGCATGGTAATTATTACAGTTTATTGAACTCTGTTTTGTTATCATTCTCTGTCATGATATTGGAATTGCCTTTTGCTAGTTTAATGCCACAAGACAGAAAGTGACAACTCAGAATGCAAAGCACAAGGGTCACTAACCTCTAACCTTGTGGTCTCTGCCATGCCATGGTCATACGTCATTACTGAGCTCTGTAATAGCCTAGTGAATATGCTCTAGTTTACCACCTTTGAGAATATTCTTCCTCTGTACCTCATTCTTTCCTTTCTCAAGCACTTACTGTGTGCCAGGAATTTAATAAGTCTTAGAGAAGTAAAAAAAAAAAAAAAAAGACAATTTCTGTTGGGGATGGGCAACTCCATGTATTCATAAATGTGGAAGGTACCACCCAAACTTTTCTTCTTAGGAAGATTAAAGTTATTGAGTGCCTAAATTGTTTGTATTTACTTTTAAAATATTTATTTCTATTTATAAAAATTTAAATATTCATTTACTTATTTGTGTTTGTATGTGTCTGTGTGAAAGTATGTGTGTGCACATACAGAGGCCAGAAGATAGCATTCAGTATCCTCCATCACTCTTCACTGGTTCCTATGAGGCAAGATCTCTCACTGAACCCGGGAGTTCTCAGCTAGGATGAAAGCCAGCAAGCCCCAGATTCTCTTGTCTCTGATCTCTTGGAGCTGGGGTTACAGGTGTGTGCCAGACACTTGGCTTGTTACATGAATGTTAGGATCTGAAATGCACTTCTCATGATTGAACAGCAAAGGTCTTAGCCACTGAGCCATCTCCCCAGCACCTGTACTTTGTCTCATGTATATTAGGATATTCTGTTAGTGAGTGTGGACTGTGCTCTGGCTTCCAAGGCATTGCCTCTATTGGGAAGACTATATATTTGGCAATATAGTACCTTGAGGAATTGAACATTTTTAGGGTGTACACTGTAGAACATTGCATAATTTCCTAGAAAGAGGGATGTAGAAAAGACAGTCAAATTCAAGGATTCTTGGAGGCATGATATTCCCCTGGATTGAGTCCCTCCTGGAACTCAGCATCCTGTGTTTTCCACCATCCTCAGTTTCTCCAGCTTGGGCCCACAGTACTGGAGATACATTTTTATGCTTGTGTTTTAGCTGCTCTTCCCTGGAACTACATTGAGGGAATGTGCCATGAAACTGAAGTGCTTATAGACGTAATGAGGCTGCAAGATCAGAAAGCCAAGCCTGGTTTCTAGTGTCTCTTTTAATCCCAGTCTTTGACCAACAAGAATTTCCATTAATTCTCTGAGTGCCCAGAAGGGTTAATGACTACAGATCACTGGTGACATCGGGACACTGGTGCATTTTGTGCTGTGGCTTTGTGAGTCCTGTCCCAAAGGAGACCCTTAGATATAGGGCATGGACACACTGGCTAATGACTTAAGGGTAATTTTGTTATCCTTAATGCTTTTAAACATATTTTTCTAGTGGAAATTTTTACCAAGATAAGCATTGGAGCACTTAGCATTGTTGCTCCCATATTCCATTTGTCTGGGTAAAAATACAGATAGCACGAGAAACAGGCATATTAGGCTAACACCACATGGATGACATCAATACAGTACTTAGAGAGAACTTGATACACTTACCGCAAAGCCTTTTAATTGTCTTTCATAGACTTTTGAGTAGGCAAGTCCATTTTCAAATTAGATTAAAAAAAATCACTCCAAGTGGGAATTTCAGAAGGACTTTTCACTTATTACTGACAATCAGTATGACATTCCCCACCAGCTTTACAATTTTTTTTGGTGCAGAGTGCCCTTTATCTCTCTGGAGAGTGGCAGAAGGTTGTGGGTGTCTACTCTCTGGAGAATTACAGAGGTAGTTTTCACTGCCCTGCTGAGATCCCAGTTTTTCCATGATGCTTCTTGTATACGGACATTTCCTGTCCCAACCACCTGGTCCCAGATAACTGACTCAGAGGCTGAATATTACTTATAAATGCTCAGCTGATAGCTCAGGCTTATTACTAGCTTTTACCTTTAAATTAACCATTTATTAATATATGTATTGCCACGTGGCCTGTGGGCTTTACTGGTCCTCTGGCATCTTGTTTCCTGGATGGATGGCTGGTGTCTTTCCTGACTCTGCCCTCCTTCTTTCCATCATTCTCAGTTTGGCTTTCCTGCCTAACTTCCTGCCCCGCTACTGGCCTGTCAGATTTTTATTAACCAATGAGAGTAATACATATTCATAGTACAGAAAAGACTTGTTCCACAGCAGTTCATGCAGCAGCCAATGCCCAGATGCTGACACATCCATATTATCTCAGGCAGGATACAAATCAACAGACCTCAGAGGAACCCTTTTAATGCTCGAGGATCTTGGTTCCATAGCTTGCTTACTTTGACATTCTGCCTAAGGTCCTGCAAAGTTTGTCCACAAATTGATGAGCTCATTCACTCTCCTGAGTATTTATAATTTCCAAAATCAAAATACAAACAAAAGCAGCTTAAAAATAATTTTTGGCTGGACGGCGGTGGGGCACACCTTTAATCCCAGCACTCGGGAGGCAGAGCCAGGCAGATCTCTGTGAGTTTGAGGCCAGCCTGGTCTACAGAGCGAGATCCAGGACAGGAACTAAAACTACACAGAGAAACCCTGTCTTGAAAAAAAATTTTTTTTGTGGGCCAGTGAGATGGTTCAGCATGGATTGTCTCCAAGCCTGACAATTCGAGTTCCATCTCAGGAACCCACAGAGTGGAGGTGAGAACTAACTACACAAGCTTCCCAAGTTGGCCTCTAACCTCTGCACTCACCAAGGCACATGTGCCCACCTTCATGAATGAATGAATGAATGAATGAATGAATGAATGAAGAAAGAAATGTTAACAAGTAAAAAAGTAATATCCTTGGCGGCTGACAGTAATTTGAGAAAACCATTCAATTCTGAGAGCATATATGAAAAGAGGAAGCATTTCAACTCTCCATGGTTCCGTGTTGGCGCACCATGGCTTGGCTGCCTTGCAAATGGGTTGCATTTGTGAGTCAAACTCATCTTGTTTCAGAAAGCTGCACAAAGGAAGCATTTGTTCTCAGTGTCTCATCACCCGTCACCCATCACCCATCACCCCACTGTCTAAGTTCCAGGCCTTTCTGCCTAACCTCTCCCAGGAGAAAAGGCATTCACCCTGAAGTGCCTGGAAGGATCACCAGGCTGGCTGGACTCGGAACACGACTGGCTTAATTTATGTCCATTGGCTTCACAGAGTGCTTAGCTCTTTGTGTGTTTCTAGTCATCAGGAGAGGAGCTGCAATACAATTTCAAAGTTTTTGTTTGTTTGTTTTACTGCTTATGGTATAGACTGCAGATTGTAAGTTTTGTTGAGAGCAAAGCCATTTATTCTCCAGCGGCACATTCTCAATGGCAAACATAAATTTCTGCTAGACTGAGTCTGTTGTTTAGGCCTTTTCTTTGTTGAAGCAGGTCAGAAGTCCAAGAGGTATTGGAAAGAAAGTGCAAGCCACTTTCAGCAGAACTAAACACAGAGAGGAGTAAAAGAGATGAAGAAGTGTAGCCTAAAACTTCTCAGTGTATTGGGAACTCTCTCTGTGGAAAAGATAAATGGAAATCTGGGTGCAGGGGCCACTTTTCTCCAAGTGGAGAAAACTAGGCTTTTTAGATTGTACCTATAACCTCTCAGATGTGGAGAAAGGGGATTCAAGAGATTTTGGCCAAGGCTCTCAGAGTCTCTAAGTTTTTGGTTGTTATCTTGGACTTACGGTCATGGTCATTTACTACTGCAAGCACAGCTCCTTCCTTGTCAGCTGCTCCTCGTGCAGAACAGACCACTGCACTTCAGAGTGAAGGGCACAGCTTACTAACTGTATACAGATAAGCGAGTACGATTGCATTACAGGGGGAGGCTCTTCCTCAGCCATGCCGCTGGCTCTCACTGGAAGTAGAATAGAACAGAAAGGTGTGCACACACTTTCTTTTCTAGTCACCTAGCTGGATGAGTCTTGACTGACTTAGTGAGCCTACAGTGCTCTCCCCGAGTTCTCTGAGTCCTGGCACTGAGGAATTGACCGATGGTTTAAATTTGTATCTAGGCAAAATGAAAACTTTTGTTTCCAAAATCCCGGTATGGCCTTAGCTTCTGGTTTGAGGGAAAACCCTCTCCTTCTGGCTTTGCTGTGGGCACACACACATTGCCTCAGTCCACCACTTCTGTCTTTTTTTGTTCAGTGTTCCTTGCTTGTACCTTTGCCCTAGTTAAGTTCTCCTCCCCATTTCTCCCCGTCTCCATAATACGAATTTGTGCTGGCTAGGTTTTATGTCATCTTGACATAAGCTAAGGTCATCTGAGCGGAGGGAACCTCATTTAACAAGACTGGGCTGTAGGCAAGCCTATAGGTCATTTTCTTAATTAGTGATTGATGTGGGAAGGACCAGCCCATCGTGGGTGGTGCCATCCCTGGGCTGGTGGTCCTGGGTGCTATTAGAAAGCAGGCTGAGCAAGCCAGAGTGAGATAGCCTGTAAGCAGCACCCCTCTATGGCCTCTGCATCACCTCCTGCCTTCAGGTTCCTGCTCTGTTTGAGTTCCTGTCCTGACTTCCTTCAGTGATGAACAGCAAAATGGAAGTGTAAGCCAAATAGATGCTCTCCAACTTGCTTTTGGTCATGGTGCTTCCCTCTAACAATAGCAACCCTAACTGAGGCAGAATTTAAATGAAGAAGAGCATCTGTCTCAAATAAATACTATTGACTATATGATTTAAAAAAGAGACTGGCTCTTTAATACCTCAAGATATCATGTCTTTTATTTTCACATATTGTCCAGGTGGTAAGAGAATTGCTTCTCAGAGGTGACATAGCTGCTAAAATTTCCTTCTGTGTGAAAATGAAGGGGCTGAGGCAATGACCTCTGGGAGATTTTTCTTGCCCTAAAAATGTCCAGACACTGATGAGCTTTTGTCTCCTCAGACAAGGGGAGGCCAGATGGAAGCCTGTCTTCCCGTAGTGTGCAGTTTCTTGGTCAGTGGTTGAACACCTGCTTGGGATCGACAAGAGCAATGGACTGCAGTTCCCAGAGCACTCCCTTTTAGCTTGGAGCAGCAAAATGCCCCTCCAGCAGGCATCTGAACCCAGGTGTTTCTGCAGTAGCTTGGAATTCCCATCATCTCAGTAACCTAACAGCTAATTTTTTCTATATTTTCTTTTTGAAGTTGGGAATTCTATTTAGGGGTGATGGAGAAATTATGCATATTCAAGTATCCTGAATAAACAGAAATTTAATGTCTAATCATAGTATTAATTTGTTAAACATACATCAAAATACAAATTTAAAAGATGAAAAATACTGTAGTCAGCAGTTTCTTTGGTCCTGCCCGGTTGGGACGAATTTCTTCCACCCATGGTCGCAGCTGCTCAGTCCCCAGTAAACACACAGAGACTTATATTACTTATAAACTGTATGGCCTATGGGTCAAGCTTCTTGTTAGCTAGCTCTTATAACTTAACTCAACCCATTTCTATTAAGCTATATATTGCCATGTGGCCATGGCATTAACTGGTCTGCTAGCATCTTGTTGCTCCTTGGGCAGCAGGCTGACGTTTCCCCGACTCCACCCTTCTTTGTCTGGTCTTTGGTTTGAATGTACCTCCTGACCTCATCCTGCCCTGCCATAGGCCAATGCAGCTTTATTTATCAACTAATCAAAGCAACACATATTCACAGGGTACAGAAAGACATCCCACAGCAAAATACTTTTATTTATTTCATGAAGGGATGGGTCAACCATTTTTCTTTTCTTATGTTCTATTTCAAAGCAGTTTAATGTTTATGGAAAAGTTGAGCAGGTAGTAAGAGTATTCTAGAGTATTGGTTAGTTTTTGTTTGTATTGACACAAACTACCTGGGAAGAGGGAGCCTGCATTTGAGGAATTGCTTCTGTCATGCTGACTTGTGGGCGTGTTACAGGAGCCGTGTCTTGACTGATCATTGATGTAGGAGGGTCCAGCCCACTGTGAGCTGTGCCGCCCCTCGGCAGGTGGTTCTGGATTGTATGATAAAGCTGGCCCAGTAGGAGGAGGGGAAGCAAGCCAGGAAACAGCATTCCTCTCTGGTCTCTGCTTCAGTTCCTGCCCTGACTTCCCTGATGATGGACTGTGACCTGGAAGTGTAAGCCTAGTAAACCCTTTCCTCCTCAAGTTGCTTTTGGTCAGTGTTTAATCATAATAACAGAGGAACAAACTTGAACATCTACTATTATGTCTTCTGTCAGTTGCTTCCATAAACAACATCTCACATTAATCTGGTGCATATATTGTAATTGGTAGACATTATTATTAATTACATTCATTAGTTTTATTGTGATGACTAAGGTACATAGTTGATTGAGATTATTGGGTGATTTTTTGAATATTATTTTTTAAAATTATTTGTTTCTGTGTATGTGTGTGTGTTTATGATTTGTGTGTGGATATGCCATGGCGTGCATCCCTTTATCTCCTATCTTTATGTGGGTTCCGGGGATCAGACTCAGGCTGTCAAGCTTTCATGGCAAGCACCTTCTTCTGTTCCAGCAGGCCACTTTGGTCCTGTCTTCTCAGCGTCTTCTGTGTTGTGACAGTGTATTGCTTCCCCTATTTTCAATGACTGACACTTTGAAGAGCGCTGAGGCACTGAGGTCATTGTGGGGTATCCCTCTGTTGAAATTTGTGGGGTGATTTTTTTCCCCTCAGAATTAGACTGCATTATGCTTTGGGAAAGATAATCCCAGAATAAAATGCCATCTCCATCACATCCCATTAGCGATAACTTCACTGATATGACTCATCCGTTGATGTGAGCCTGGCTGTTTGGCTGAAATACTGTCTGCGAGGGTTTTCCAGTTAAGTCAACCATTTTGAAAGCATTATTGACTAGTATTTCAAAGATTCTAGATTCCTAGTTTAGGCGTTAATTGGGAAATTTACACATAGTCTTGAGAATAATGAAAATGAATGAAATACTGCCCCTCCCACCCCCTTTTCTGTCTGAAGACCTTCCTTATCTAAGCTCACAATTTCCTTCCCACCACTCTCCACAGGAGCCCAGCTTCCCTGGTGTACTCTGCACAGCAGGAAGCAGAGGGAGAGGTGACATTTTCCTCTGGAATGCTTCAGCTCCGTGGAGGAATGGTTGCCCTGTGGACACTGACCTAAGCCTGTCAGTTTCTATATTTCCCTCTGGGCTGAGATATCTGAAGTAGCACTATGGATATTTTCAGCTTTTGTGAATGCCTTGCTCAGAAAAGGAAAAGGTGTTTCCTAACTCTTACTGCCTTCTTTCTAGCAGACTCGACCCAAGTTGTTGGGATTGGGAAGCGTGGCCAGTGGGCACAGTGTCACTGATTTTATTTAAAATAAAAAGAAGGGCAGAGGGTGTAGTGCAGTGGTGGAGTGTCTGCCTAGAACATGCAAGGCCCTGAGTTCCTTCTCCAGCAGCACAAATTCAAACCAAAACAACAACAACAACGATTGAAAGAGATATTGGAAAGTACATTTTAGTGTAGTGTGGAGAATGTTTATTGGGTTTCCTCTCACTTTTCTTACTAGTGGAGCTAGGAAAGCCATTTCCTTGGTGGACTGTAGTGAGTCCTCAGGGATTAGGTTGATTCTCTACATCTGAGTCCAAGAGTTCCCTTTATATCAAACCCTTTGCATAAATTAATGTGTATTCGTGTATTTCATTAGTGACATCCAAAGTAATTTTAAAATTATGTGTTTATTTCTTCATGCATTTTCCTTTGTTTTGATATTTGATATTTATGCTATTACTTACATAAAGACACATGTACAGTTACCTCTTTTTCCATACAACCCCCTATAAAAAGCCATTTTTCTTAGCTGTTAACATAGACAGGAGGGTTAAAAACTACACAAGTTTCTTTCTAGAATTTGGGCACATGGTAGGTCCCTCTGAGTTACTTTATTAATATTAGAAGTAAATTATAAATGCATGTAAATTAGACTGTATTTTTAACATTCCTGTGTCCATCACACTTTCAATGTCAATGCTATTATGCCGACACACCTGGCCTCTACCTTGCTTTAGAGGCAGGGTGCCGTTGACCCTGGAATTCATTGATTGACCAGACTGGTGGTCCTGTGAGCCCTCAGGATCTTCCTGTCTCTGCCTCTCCCATTGCTGAGGGTGTAGGTGTGTGCCACAATGCCCACTGCATGTGTTTGAGTGTGAATACCTGTTTTGTGGTGGTGCATGCACACGTGTCTGTGTGTGTAGAAGCCTCCTTGAAGCTGACAGCAGAGTCTTCTTTGATTGCTGTCCACTTTATTCGTGGAGGCAAGGTCTCTCACTTGAGCCCAGAGCTTCCTGTTAGGCAGATTTTGTTAGCCAACTTATTCCAGGGATCCCTTTCCTCCATCGCATGAGTGCTGAAATTACAGGGGGGACACCATATCCTATCCACTGAGCCTTTATATGAGTTCTGTGGATCCAAATTCCAGTCTTCATGTTTACATGCCAGGCGCTTTAACCACCGAGCAATCTCCCCAGTTCCCTCAACTTCTTTAATATAATTCTTATAAAATTTATCCAAATCTCCCTAATGGTTTCAAACCTGCCTCTCTTTTGAACAGCTGGACTGTTCAAGTCACCCAGATCCAGCCTCTTCATTGTCTTTGGTTACAATGAAACATTGTTTAATCTTCATAGTAGGGAGTGTGCTTTATGTCAAAGTTTTGTGATGGTCTGTGCAGTGAATGTATTTCCATTTTTGCTTCTCTGTGGTTTCCTCCTCCCTCCATCACATTAAGCTTGGAATTTGGTGTTTCCATGATCATTCCTTCTTTCTTTTATTCAGTAAATATGCTCAAGTGCCAAGTTCATGGCCGCCATTCATGTTAAGCCAGCGTTCCCTGCTTTGGGGAGCTCACAGTTCTGTGCCTACTGCTGCTGACACCAACTCTAACCCCGACCTGGGAAAAAGGAGTCAGATAAAAGCCCAGAGGCTTAACTGACCAAACGTGTCTTTTAGGAGCCAGGGACTGTAGGTTAGTTTTTTGTTAGCTTGACAACATATGGGTCACCTAGGAAGAGCAAACTTCAGTAGAGAAAATGGCTGACATAAGTTCCATAGAAACTTATGATTAATTATGAAAACTTGGCCTTTAGCTTGGGCTTATCTCAACAATCTCAACAATCTCTGATAACTTAAATTAACCCATTTATATTAGTGTATGTTCTGCCACATGGCGTTACCTCTCTTCTATCTTGTACCTCCTGTTTCCTCTCTGTGTCTGGCTGGTGACTCCACCTTTCTTCTTCCCAGAGTTCTGTCTCTGCCCAGAAGTCCCGCCTATACCTCTTGCTTAGCTGTTGACCATTCAGCTTTCTATTACATCAATCACAGCAACACATCTTCACACGGTGTACAAATATCCCACAACAGTTATTATTATTAGTAATTACACTTTTATTTAATTGTGCAATCTCTATCTATTTTGAAACACAGAGAATGCCTGCCTATACACTGTTAACTCTGTATGCCTTTTATGGGAATCAAGGAAGGAAGAGAGCTAATAATGTTGCTTTTAGCTCCTGGGGTCCCTACAAAGTCATCTAAATATTCACCCACTTGGTCAGATATGGGATTTTTCTTGTTGACCCAGGATCTTGTACCTACTAGGTAAGTACCTTACCACTGAGTTACATCCTTAGCTCATAGGTTTTTAATAGTTGTGGCTGGACAGCTATAAGGAGTGAATAGAAACACATCCTGGAACATGGCTCTGAATGAGGGTCAGCAACTGTGCCTGTTGCTACTATCTAGGTAGCTGCTAAAAATAACCATTTGGGGAAACTAGGTTAAAATAGGGAGTCTTCATTTTCAGTGGGAGGTGGTGTTTTTTAAATTTTTAAAATATTTATTTATTTAGTTTTTTTATTGCTATTCTTTGTTTTGTTTTGTTTTTTTTTTTTGCTGAGGGTAAAAGGCGATACTAAGAAAACCGACGCTGATGGGGAAAGTGTTTGTCTAGTTACAATTTCATCGAGGGCAAGCGGTTTTCAGTGTCTCATCTTTGCCAAACTTGCAGCAAAATCTCTGTTGAGCAAGAATGAAAACCAAGAGCCATGACATAGTTGACCATGGAATCCTAATTCCCAGCCTAAGACCGGGAGAATGGGGTTGAATAGTGAATCTGAAGGAGGCAAAGGAAGCTTTTTAAAAGGAGCTAAGGGTAAGACATCATTAACACAAAGAGAGTTACAGACTCACAGGAGAGAGGGAAGCACTCTGGCTGCCTCGTCGCTCTTCTTTCTCGGAGAAGAATAAACATGTATGAAGGGCCAGGGCTGAGTTTTTCCGTTATTCGGCAAAAGGAATAATGCACGTTCCGTCAGTGGCAACGAGTCCTCTAAGGCTCTGCGGAGTGGCTCCATGGGAGCTAAAAGCAAGGGCTCTGTGTCTTTGTAAGCCTCTGGAAATTGGAACTAAAATTAAAAGTAGTTCAACAGTTCTAAATGTCAGACGGAACGCTTTGCTCAGCACGCAGCATACAGTGTCCTGGGCTATTGTGCGAGATGCTGGATCCGGCCCTGTTAGCACTTCAAGATAACAAAAGCCAAAAAGAACTTGGTCCACAATTAATATTCTGTGATGCTATGTCATTACCAATATGCCCAGGGCTTTAATTGAGCAAGTTTTTGTGAACTTGTGTTATCCTTTTGATACTTGGGGACCATATTCTTTTTTCACTGTTACTATCTCCCCGCCCCGGTGGAAACTTCTTGTTAATGCCTCAGTGTTACACTTTCTAAATTGGTACTAAGGCACACAGAGGGTTGTTGACCACATATGAAGTGCACTATGGAAAGATTTTGTAAAATAGCATAAGAATAGCCATCTGAAATCCATGGTTACACACACAGTTCCAGGAAATTTAAAACAGTGGTTGTGATTTAAGTATCTGAATACTTGTTTGTAATTTTGATGGCTCCTAGTAAAGTTCTGTGAATGTGGACACTACGTCTGTTGAAATTGTGGTCTTAATTTAGATAAAATAGACCAAGAAAGATAAATGGTGGGCATGCTTGTGGGTGCTCAGAGAGGCACCATGGAAACTGGGCGAGTGACCAGTCCTTGACTCCAGGATGCTCTTGATGGGTGTGTACGAAAGCATAAACAGGACAGAAGATCCGGGAAAGTGCCTTGCGGAGTGTACCAGACTTTTTTTGAAGCCTCATTAAAACACATAGCAGTGGGTTCCACTTAAGAATTTCTAATTCAAGAGATGGAGAGGGTCCCAAGAATTCGAATGTCTAAGTTCCTAGGTGATACTTATGCCAATCTTGCAGGTCCAGAGACCCCCGAAATAAGAATTATTCTCACGATTCATTATGCAGAGGGATTACCTTGGAGAGCCTAGAAAATCTCCATAAAGAACATCTTGTGGGACTCAAGAGTCAGTTATTTAATTTTTTTTTTTTTTTGGTTGGGGCTGGAGAGATGGCTCCTTCATTAACAGGCTGCTCTTCCAGAGAACCCAGGTTCAATTCCGAGCACCCACATAGCAGCTCACAACTGTGTGTAACTCCAGTTGCAGGGAATCTGACACTCTCACACAGATATACATGCAGGCAAAACAGTAACGCACATAAAATAAGAATAAATGAGTCATTTAAAAAGTTAATTTTTTTCTTTTATTTTTGAGATTATAATACAATTTTGTAATTTATTACTTCCCTTTCTCCTTTCCAAATCCTCCCATATACTCCTCTTTGCATTCTTTCAAAGTCATGGCCTCTTTTTTCATTAATTATTATTCATGTATATACACATACACATCTAGCTTCCTAAACACACCCTGCTCAGTCCGTATAATGTTTCTTGTGTGTATGTTTCCAGGGCTGACTATTTGGTATTGGATGATTAATTGGTGTGCTTGTCCCTGGAGAAGACTGTTTCTCCCACGCTCAGCATTCCTTCATTGCCTGTAGTTGTTTACACAGGGCTGAGACCTCAGGGGCTTTCCCCTGTTCACTTTGGCATGTCTATTAAAAAGCCCTAGAGGGATTCTGGTCCTTCAGCCTCAAGGATACAGATCTAAGACTTGAAGCCATAGGAGCATCTCCAACTAGATTCTGAGTCCTTCATTTTTTTTCATGGTGGAGTTCTAATCTTCCTTTAAGGGTAAGAGAAAAATCACATGGAAACATAACAGTAGTTTAATGGCTTAATCATGCCACAGGCTAAATTGCGTCTCACAAAAGCATGATGTACTGTGATACGACAAATGGTTAGCAAAATCTGATCTCACCTGCTATCAAGTAAACCAAATCTTTTCAAAGGAGACAGTAACATGTGATGGAAAAAGAACAGACTTTTAAGGTGGATACAATGCTTGGGCAATTTGTAATGGTTGATTTTTCTCTTCTGGAAAGAAATACTGATTCCTGACTTACACCGTGAAGAGTAAGAGTGTGCTATGTGTCCGATGTATAGTGTAGATTCTGATGCACTGGGAGTGTTAAATAAAACAGCTATAAAACAAAGAGGAAGGGGAGGAGTGTAAAGTGAACAGGATCAAAATACATTGCATCCATGGATGAAATTCTCAAAGAATTAATAAAGCCATAGTTACTTTTTATTGCTGTGATAAAACACTGTTACCAAGGCAACTTGCGGAAAAAAAAAACCAGTTAATTGGGCTGGTTAACCAGTTTGGGAGAGTTAGAGTCCATGATGGTGGAGCGGGGGACTAACTTGATCCGAAACCATGAGGCAGAGAGAGGGCACACTGGAAATGGTGCCAGTCTTTTGAAACCTCAAAGCCCGTCCACAGTGACACACCTACTCAACAATGCCATACCCAATCCTTCCCAAATAGTTCCATTAACTGGGAACCAAGAATTCAAAGATATGAGCCTATGGGGGCCATTCTCATTCAAACCATCCCAAACACAATAAAAGAAGAAGCAATGGTAGACAACACATGTCTCTTAGTTTATACCACTGGCTATTGGGTGCAGACTGCTGTCCAACTTCATACTCATCAGCTAGAAATTTCAGCAAAAGCGTTTGAATGGATTTAGGTTAAATCTAAAAGTAAATATCATCTCTCAAGAGTCTTTCATGTAAGATTTATGAATCTTTTTGAAGACATAAATTAAAGAAAATTTAAAACAAACTTTTTGGATGCTATGCAATGGAAAGGATTCCTTTTTGATGATCAAATAGGCATGATGTTGCATATTTTCCGGAATGCTAATGAAATATTTGAAAACATGAGATGTGTTTGTGTATGTTGGCTTAGCCAAAGTCCACAAGAATAATAAAAGCCAGTTCCAAATCAACATAAGTTATTTGAAAAATTGCAATGATATGAATGTAATAAAGCAGTTCTGGGATTTCTTGTCAAGCTTGGTAACTCCAAGGAGTATCCTTTTTTCTTTACACATTCCTCAGTCCCCCTTTTTCCTTCACTGAGGAAGAATAGGTGGACATACTCAGCTAGGATTGTAGAAACTTTAATGAACATACAAAATAGTCAAATTGTAGGAACCAATAAGGAGTGTGGTGCATTACCATAGGACAACCATGATCAATCCTAGGTAAGATTAGAAGGACCACAGTAAAGGAAACTGTGCTATTGGAGGATGGATGGGGGGCCCTCTGATAGAAGCTGTGGTGATAGAGGCATGCTGCACTGCCAGAGTCATGTTAGAGCAGGAGGGAACAGATGAGTGAGTATCTTCATCTCTCTCTTCTTCCATCT
Organism: Peromyscus melanophrys; assembly: GCA_902168415.1. Lineage (NCBI taxonomy): Eukaryota > Metazoa > Chordata > Mammalia > Rodentia > Cricetidae > Peromyscus > Peromyscus melanophrys. The sequence continues at coordinate 1,339 of CABHPR010151665.1, read as the reverse complement.
AGGAATCTGCTGCCTGGTCAATCCATGGGTCAAACCCAGTGGAATCCAGTGGGCAGAGGAGCTCATGTGATGAAATCCGTAGGGGCAGCATAGGACAAGAGCAGGTCAGACGAGAAAAAGTACACAGATGTGAAGGACATGAGCTTGGGTTGGTGCTAGGAAGTAACCAGCATGTGCAGCCATTTCTTTTGTCAAATTGAAAAAAAATGTTTTGAAGTGATTCAAGGGCACAGGAAAATAGGATCAGGTGTTTGCTTGTATAGAAGGAGCTTTGGTCTGGATGCAAGATGAAGGAAAGAAACTATGTTGAAAAGATATTCTGATATATGGGTTTCAAAGACAGTTTCAAGATTATGGATGCTGCTCACTAGATCTAACAGTAAATGTAAAGACATTCTTTTCTAACCACCTTGAATGACAGTGGAATCTTAGTGTGAAAGACTGAATCTTACTGGGGATGGGGGGGGGGGAAGGAATGGGGACAGAAGACAGGCGGTCACCATGGAGAGAACACTGGCTTAGCATTAGAAAAGTGGTGGCTGTCATCCGCATTCTACGTTCTCAGTGTTTTGAACTGGGTAGATGCTGGATCTGCTCCCT
>CABHPR010151664.1:42263-67423 GCA_902168415.1 Peromyscus melanophrys | reverse complement strand
CTCTCTCTCTGGGCCAGATGGGAGCTGGGAGTTGGTTTCCAAGCATCAGGAAGCGGAAGGGGTCTCGGGCAGATGAGTGTGGGGGAGGGTGTGTTGATTGTAGGGTCCAATGGGGGGTTTTGGAGAAGGGGAATCTTCCCACAGGAGCCCTGCCAGCTGGCCGACAACTGGGGATGAGTTGGGCGGGTGTTCCTTGGGAAAGGCTGGGTCCCAGGGATGGGTCCTGGGGCAGGCCTCCTGGGTATGAACAGAGTCACTCACCTCTGGGCCGGATCCCTCCTTGATCCTTGATCCACGACTAAATATTGATAGTCACAGCTACTATGAGGTCATAACAGTAGAGTATTATTTTAAGATGTGTTACATTTGTTCATGCTGTGGAATATTTGTTTAATGATGCAAAGATGTGTTGCATTCTTTTATGTTGCATTTGTTTAACTCTGTGAAGTTGTTTTACTTTGCCTCTCTAAAACACCTGATGGACTAATAAAGAGCTAAATGGCCAATAGTGAGACAGGAGAAAGGATAGATGGGGCTGGCAGGCAGAGAGAATAAATAGAAGGAGAAACATAGGAGAAAAAATAGAAGGAACAAGAGCAAGAAGATGAGGAAAGATCAAGGAATGAGAGAGGAAGCAGGAGGACTTCAGGGACCAGCCACCCAGTCACCCAGCTACACAGCCAGACATGGAGTAAAAAGGAAAGAAAAGGTATACAGGAACAGAGAAAGATAAAAGCTGCAAGGTCAAAGATGGACAGGATAATTTAAAGTTAACAAAAGCTGTCTAGAAACAAGCCAAACTAAGGCCAGGCATTTATGATTAAGAATAAAGACTCAGTATGTGATTTATTTGGGAGCTGGGTGGTGGGCCTGAAAAAAAAATAAAAGAGCAAAACAACCAACAACATCATGACTGAATTTTCTGTGCTATACCTAAAAGACATTCCATAGCCCTTTTCACTGTCTTTTGGGACTTACCTTTTTCTACCCCTTCTTGCATGATTTTCTCTGAGCCTTAGATGCTATTCTATAAATGTACTGTTGGGGGCTGAGCACCCAGCCATCAATTGTTTCCAGCACCTTGAGTAGTCATGCATCTCTCTCTTCATTGTTATTTATTTCAAAATGAATCTCATCTGATTAAGGCTAAGTTTAGACATACCATTTTTCTATGGGTATAAACATAAATATTTAGCTGGCAACTTGGTGCCATCTGAGATAATCAACACTGTTAAGTTCATCCTTAAATTCGAAGACTTTCTCAGCTCTGGGTTTTGACCAGATCTGTAGTACCAGATATGAATTCCTTCTTGTAGAACATCCTCAAATCCAAACATAGAGTGGTTCTTTCCTCCCTTATGATTGTGACACTATTTCTCCGGTAGGCACATCTTACTCAGCGGGTTGGTATTGTAGATCATAGAGTTCATAACTGCATGAGATTGCTGCTACCCTTTCTCCCTTTATATATCACCTTCCAGCATGATGAAAACTAGCCAGCAAGAAAAAAAAATGTTTCTGCTCACTTTCGTTTTGATTTGTCTATACTTTGCAACCACTGTGTGCCGTTTTCAGCAATAGTTTCTTGGCAATTTGTTCTGGTGGGCAACCAAGTAGAGTTTCTTTGTCTTTTTACTTGTTTGTTTGTTTGTTTGGTTGGTTTTATTTTTTATTTTCTTTTGGGAACATAATCTTTATATATATTTTTGGTTAGTCTGAAACTTGTTAGGCAAGCAGGTTGGCCTTGAAGTTTTAACAATCCTCCTTCTGTCTTTGCTTCTCTGACACCAAATTTATATGCATGCATGCACTGCCATGTCTTTTAAAGCTCCTGACATGCCTTTCAAAAGAACCATCAGCTCTCTCATCATCTTTTCTTCCTTCTTTTAATACAAGAATACATTAAAGAGCAAGTGTTACACATCTGGAATCCAATACATATTGCTTCAAAGAGGAACAAAAATCACTCTAATTGCAAAGATTATTTAATATGTATCATAGCCTCTACACATTGTTTTCAAATTTTCAAACTTCATTTGCTCCTTCAATAATTGTTTATTGAATCCCCTTACTTTCCCAGCATTGTTACAAATAATAGCACCACACTCATTAGCAAATGCAGACTTCACTCTTCACCACCATGTCACAGAGAGTATAATGATGCTAAGGATGTTAACCAATTACATAAGTGTAAAATTCAACTGCAAAGTTCTGTGGCGTATACTCATGCTCCTGGGATTATTTTTAGAAAGCAGGCTTGTACCTATTCCTGAGTTCAAGGAGGCAGTGATGGAATCCACTGAATAAGATTTAGCAAAGTTAACTCATGGGAGAGTGAAGGTAGAAAAACACCTTCCAGCGTGTGGGAAGAGAAAGGAAAACGTGCCTGTGAGAGGGGTGCACATGGTGAATTGAATGACAGAAAGAGGGTGGAAGGAAAATCATGAGTTGATGTGGTGCCATGTAAGAGGAAGAAAAACGCCCATGTTTTTAGATCTGGAAAAGGCGGATTTGCAGAAATACCCTTTAAAATGAGAAGTGGTATTTATTGATACATTTCTCCTGTGTTACTTTGAAAGAAATGTCAGAAGGGAACTGAAAAGCAACTACAATAGAGTGTGTGTAAGCAAGCTAATTGTGTAAAGAGGGGAAAGTTACAGGAATAACGTAAAAAAGTATTTGTAGACTCCTAAAATATATTGATCCAATTAAAACCTCTGGGATTTAACTAGAATTTTGTAGTTCTAGAACCCTCAGAGCAAAAGCGGAAGGAGAGAGAGAGAGAGAGAGAGAGAGAGAGAGAGAGAGAGAGAGAGAGAGAGGGAATTGGAAATCTCAAGTGATGTTTATATGTTTATTTTCTTGGTTATAGTGATACTGAAGATTTTTATATACATATTTATTTATCAAAGCATGCATAATGAATACATGGAGTTTCTGTATGTCAGTTATAAGATATAAATAAATGAATCTATAAAATTATTAGTGTATTAGGTCAGCAATCTCTGTTATTGCTTGAAATACTAGTAGCCTCAAAGGCCTTCTGCAAGAGATGCTACTGATCCAAACCAGAAGCCACGCCCTCTTGTCCTAGGATTATAAGTGCTGGAGGGGTAGCAATAAAGCTCAGGGATTAATTGTGAGGACTTCTTGGGATACATCATCACTATATTAATACTTTTATCTATTGAATAAAACTATGTTGTATTTTATTTGTCTCACATGTGTGCACACCTACACTGTGTATACATGTATGTGATGTATGTGCATGCATGTGTGCATGTAAATGTTCCTGTGTGCAAATGAGGCTGAATGTGCCAGCATGCTTGTAGAGGTCAGAGGACAGCCATGGAGACAGTCCTTGGTCTCCTTTATTACTACTGCTTACACCAGGTTAGCTGGTCTGTGAGCTTCTCAGAATTCTTTTTTCTCCACCCCTAATCTCACTGTTGGAGCATTTGGGTTACATACACTACCATCCCTCAATTTACATGAGTTCTGGGGATTCAAGGTCAAGTATTTATGCTTGCATGTTTCTCACTGAGTCAGACCATGTAGGCCTATTAGAATAACTGCTAAAAGAAATATAAAAAGTGAACATAACAGAATTGGAGGAACAATGAAAATGAATAGTTGCACCAGGCAGCAGTGGCACATGCCTTTAATCCCAGCACTTGGGAGGCAGAGCCAGATGGATCTCTGTGAGTTCGAGGCCAGCCTGGTCTACAGAGCGAGATCCAGGCAGGCACCAAAACTATGTAGAGAAACCCCGTCTCCAAAAACAAAAAAACAAAAAACAAACAAAAAAAAAGGAAAGAAAAAAAAATGAATGGTTGCTAAGGAATGCACAAGGTTTGCAGATGGAAGTTCTGAGATGTCTCACAGGTAGACAGCTGATGTCTGCACTGATGTTGCAGAGCACACGGAGCTTAGATCACTCCACCTTGTCATTACACAGATGGAAAATAAATGGGGTCATCCTTACTACAACTTTCCAATAGAAAAATTATCAAAATGCTACTTTTTTAGAGATTTACAGGAAACCACCCTAGAGAGCTGGATGCATCTCAAGTTGGGAATGCTTCATAAGTGCTTATCTCCATGATGCTGCTTTGTCACCTATTAAGCAAGCTTCCACCAAGCTAATACCTCTCATTGTATGTTATTGTCTCTTCTCTTAAAGTTAACCATGCTGTGAAAATACACAAAGGTTGTTAAAATCTTTAGTAAAACATCTGATACTAAATGTGTGCAACCATTTTATTTTGCAGACAAATTGTAACAGTGAAACAAGTACTAATGTTTATTGGTTCATGGTATATTAAGTAGTTCTGAAATAGTTGCCAGGGGAAAAAATATAGAGGTGCTGTCTTCTGAGAGGTATTAAGCCTAAAGTCCAATTTGCTAAATTTTTCTTTCAGAAAGGAAATAGGAAGCAATCACAAAGGACACAGCAGGGATGCTCTGTTATACAAAGTCATTCTCACTGTTAAAACACAAAACACAACATCTAACTAAAGGGTCTGCAAAATCAAAAGAACAGACTGATTGAAGTCAACTTAGGATGCAAACTAAGCACCTACTCCTCAAAGTAAAAAGGCTTGAATTCATCTGCTTACATTGTTTAATGATTTTTCAAGGTCATAATAGAAGCCTTGGATAAATCTACACTTGCAATTTGCTCCAACAAGGATATTTCTTTCCAGATGATTTTTAGGGACCCAAGGACTATTAAGGAATGATGAAACTGGTCGCTACAAACTTTCTCAGGCAAAATGCTTGCTGTGTAAGGCTCTCAACTTAAAACTTGATAGTTGCTCATAAATGTAATCCCAGCATTCAGGTGGGAAGTTGGAAGACAGGGACAGGAAAATCTCTGTAAGACCATTGCCCAGACATTTGGAATATGTAATACTGAGCAACCAGAGACTGCCTCAAAAACAAGGTGGAAAGATAGTAAAGGACATCCAGAATTCTTTTGACTCCCACAAGGGCAGGCACTATGACATATATGTACCCACACTCATATGTGTACGTATGTATGTATACAGACACACACGGGGGGGGGGGGAGGGAGAGAGAGAGAGAGAGAGAGAGAGAGAGAGAGAGAGAGAGAGAGAGAGAGAGAGAGAGAGAACACAGATAGATAGGGAGATAACACAGATAAATGGGGCAGGAGGAGTATAGGGTAGGGAAAAAGAAAAGAAAAGGAGTAAGGGGGTAGAGAGGAGAGAAGGTAACATTTGATACTTTCAATTTTATATGTAGTACATAACAACTTTTTGCAGAAGCCTTTGCCTCTTCAAAAGTCAAGAAAATTTTAAATATTTTACAAAGTGTTTCTACTCATTGAAATAAATGTACCCTGAATGTTTACTGTTTCTCATTGATTTTGATAAAAAAATAAATGATAGTGAATATGACAGGTTTGATTGTAGCCTTTAACACTGGTGATATTTTCATTGTTGATAGGGAACTAATTTCAAGGGAAGTTGTCCTCTGCCAACTGTTTTCCTGGAAAGCTTATCTTTTCTAACATCCCAAGCATATTTTCCTCCCCATTTGGTCAAACCTCACCTACTCAAGCTCTTGCTTACCAGTGTTGCATTTGCTGACTCATCTGAACTTTGTATCCCTTGCAAAGAAGAACTTTGTTCTTCTTACAATATCTTTTTTCCTAAGTCTCTGTTTACATCTCTAGACAAACATTAACCTGGCAAATGATAGAAGTAATTATTCCTGGTCTGTGGTTGATGTCCCTGCATTATCGAATGTTTCTATGTATTCACATATTTTGTTTGAGTTTTATATTCATGCTGTCTGGAATTTCAGCCAAAGTGTCATTATTCGGTATTTGTGTGTATTTTAAAGAACTATGCCTTCTTAAGTTAGTATTTTTTAAGTTTTTTAAAGTTTTAAAAGGAGAATATAATCATACACAGTTCCCTGAGTTTTATAGGCTTTGCCTATAAGAGATATAAGGGCTTTGAAGACTGTCTGCTGTAAAGACCATGTACTAGACACTCTAAGTTCAACATTTGTAATAACTTGGTAACACACACTTGGCAGTCATCAAGCACAGCATCATTTGATTATATAAGCAGCGAACATGCTAACCATTGTTGAAATAAAGTTATAAGTATATAGATAATATTTCTCATGCATGACATGATGCAGGCATGCTTAATGTTTAAGGTCTAAAGTAGCATTTCTTTCTATGATAACCACCTTTTACCCTTTTTCCCAGGGTGTTTTTTTATAAGTACACCAAACCCATGAGATTTAAGGCACCTGAGCAAAACTGGGAATGAAAGACATAGTCCTCCCCATGGAAGGGCACATTGACTGGTTGTATAGCGCCATGTGATCAGCTCTGAAAACATACATACATACACATACACACATACACACACACATACACACATACACACATATATATGTATGTATGTACATATGTAATATTGTATGGACTGAATAAATTATGTTTAGGAATATACATGTATATGCACATGCATAAATACATGCAATAACAATTAGTGAAAAAAGAGGTGATGGATTTGAAGGAGGGAGTGGAGAGGTATATTCGAGGGTTTGTAGGCAAGGAACAGAAGGGGAAATTGTTGTAATTATGTTATAATTTCAAAAATACAATAAACAAATACTTCAGTACTATAACAAAAATCAATTAAGTTAACAGATAACCCCCTGAAGTAGAAGACAGATGAATGTCATGCATTTGATAAGGGACTTATCTGGAACACAGACAGAAGACACAAGAGACAATATTAAAATTAAATGAGCAGACATTTTTCCAAAAAGATATACAAGAATTTAAGTTCATTTAAATATTGTCAACATTATTAACCAGAAGGAAAATGTAAATCAAAACCAAAATGAGATTCCACTTCATATCAACTAGAATGATTATAAACAAAAAATGCATAATAATAAGTGTTAGAAAGGATATAGAGAAGTTGGAAACCCCATGGCTTGCTTCAAGGATGTAAACCGGTGAGACTATTCTGGAAACAGGGTGGAAGTTTCTCATGTGCCAACAATATACTTACAGCATATACAGCAATTCTGCTCCAAGATATATATCCAAAAGAAATGAAAATATGCATTCACAAAAATTTTCATCAGTGCATATAACAGCATTGCTCATCATGGACAAGAAGTAGAAACTACCCAAAGCCTATCATTATCAAGTATACATATAAATATAGTTTTCATAGAATAGAATACTCTTCAATAAGAAAATCCAGCCATGTCCTAGTTCATGCTACAACATTGTGTAACCTTGAAAATATAGTAAGGAAAAAAATTGCTAAGAAATGTACATTGTATAAGTCAGTAATATTAAATGTTCAAATAAGCAAATCTAGCCAGAAACAGTGGTGCATTTCCTGAATCCCAGCATATTATGGGAATGAATATGAAGATCTCTGTGACTTTCAGGCTAATCGGGTCTACAGGTCTACATAGTGAGTTTCAGTCCAACAAGAGCTACACAGTAAAAACCTGTCAAATACACACACACACACACACACACACACACACACACACACACACACATACACGCACACGCACACGCACACGCACACGCACACACACACAATTACAGAAATAGAAAGTAAATAAGTAGTGCCTGGGGTTGGAGATATAAAACTGATTGGTGGAAAATGAGGAAGGATTGAAAGTAGACAAAGACATTGTTTGGTAGAGGAATTATAAAATTGTTCTAAAATTGGTTTTGTTGGTGATTGTGCAAATATTAATATAGAAAAACCACTGAATTTTACACTATAAATGGGTGAAATATATGGTATTTAAATTGTATGCCAATAAAATTGTCTTCTAAAAAGAAAAAAAAATCAGGCCAGAAACATGTAATCTTAAAGCTTTTCCCAGTCATCAATCATTTTGTTCTCCTAGCTTTTTCTGCTCTTCTCTCCCACAGACATGGTAAAGTTCATTTCAACCCACTTTCATTCTGCCTCATGACTTTTCATACTCTGAAAGAGAAAATCATCCTAGTAAGCCTTCTAAAATTCTTACATTTTGCTAACAAAAGACTACATGTTCACCCTGTGTGGTGATGCTTTTTTATATTGTCCTTTAATCTGGAACTCATAGAGAAGCAGAGTGCAAGCCATCTTCTTGTCTTTATTTCTCATATTAAACTGCACAGTGTATATATAAGGCAACCCATACAGCTCAATAAATTGAATAGATACCCAGTTAATAAAGGTGTCAGGATTTGTCAGAGAATGTAGCTGCGGTGACATTTACTGGCTGGCATTTATTAGCTTTTAAGCACCGGAAGAGAAGGAGATATCTGGTTTAGTATTATTGTTATGTGAGCTCTCTTAAGAATTGCCTGTCTGCTTAGTAAGCCATGATTCCCTTTTCTTCACATCACTATTATACACTCACAGATTAATTTCTGTCTGGAGCCTGGGAGTTCCATTAGATTGTTTTTGATGACTAAACTAACAAAACTTGGAAGACCTTTGTACTGGAATTCTCAGTCAGAGGACTTGCCAAAAGGCTTTTTGTATAGAAGCCAAGGCTTTTTATTGTACTGATGATTTCACACATGGGCCAGGGAGAGGGGACCTTTAATTCTTTTACTTTGCAGAAGCCATCACATAACAAATTGGAATATAAGCCTCTTGAGGAATTACTCTTTCAGTTTCTAAAAGTGTGTTCATTGTACTGTGTTGGGCTGAGTGCTATGGTGCAAAGTAAGACGCGGGACTTCCTGTTTTGCTATGTTGTTGACACCTCTCAGATTCTTGATATTTCTCTTGTGGATTTTTCTTATTTATTGATATTTCTTTTGTTGTGATGTTTAATAGTATATATCAAGTGCCTAACATGAGATAATTATTGTGTTGTGACATGCAGTGATATATTGTGTACCCTAATAAAGCCTGCCTTGAGGATCAAAGGACATAGCCAGCCACTAGATTAAACATAGAGGCCATAGGATTAAGGGTGGCACACACCCTTAATCCTATCACTTAGGAGGCAGAGATCCATCTGAATCTCTATGAGTTTAACACCACAATGGAAACAGAGCCAGGCAGTGGTAGCACATGCCTTTAATCCCAGTACTGAGAAGCACACACACCTTTAATCACAGGAAGGGATAGCAGAGTAAACAAAGGTATGCAAGGCATGAGGAAACAGGAACTAAGGCAGTTCAGCTGAGACCCTTTCAGGTGAGGACTCAGAGGCTCAGTCTGAGGAAACAGGATAGGCTGAGGAGTTGTAGAAGTGAGGTTGGCCTTGGCTTGCTCTGCTTTTCTGATCATTCAGCTTTCACCCCAAAATATATCTCTGGGTTTTTTATTATAAGATCATCTAAGATTCGAACAACAGTGACTATCTATTTATAATTTCATTTTAACTTAATATCACTCTTAAAAGTGATAACATGATTTTACAGAAAATTTAAGTAGTCTACTTAAGTGATCTGAAAAATGAGACAGACACTGATGTACCTGCTTCTGAATGGCACATGGGAATTTCTAAAGTACATGTCTGAATGTTTGTGGTAAAATTTAACTGATATTGATAAAAAATTAGGAGATATCAGTTTATGTAATGATTACATTTCATGACTAATCGCTAATCATCAGGGAAATGCAAATCAAAACGATTCTGAGATACCATCTTACATCTGTCAGAATGGCTAAGCTCAAAAACACTGAAGACAGCTTATGCAGGAGAGGATGTGGAGCAAGGGGAACTCTCCTCCACTGCTGGTGGGAATGCAAGCTTGTACAGCCACTTTGGAAATCAATATGGCGCTTTCTTAGAAAATTGGGAATCAATCTCCCCTAAAACCCAGCTATACCACTCTTGGGCATATACCCAAGGAATGCTCAATCATACCACAAGGGCACTTTCTCAGCTATGTTCATATCAGCATTGTTTGTAATAGCCAGAACCTGGAAATAACGTAGATGTCCTTCAACTGAAGAATGGACCAAATAAAATGTGGTACATATACACAATGGAGTACTACTCAGCCGAGAAAAACAATGACATCATGAGGCTTACTTAGGGTTTCTATTCTTATGAGAAAGTGTCATAACCAAAAGTAACTTATGTAGGAAAGTCCTTATCTCATCTTATATTTGTATACAACAGTTCATCCCTGAGGGATGTCAAGGAAGGAACTTAAGATGGAGGCTCAGTGGCAAGTATTTAAGTAGAAGCCACAAAGAAGAGATACTTACTGGTTTGCTTCCCAAGTTTTCTTTCTTGTATACCCCAGGACCACATTCCCAGGTATGTCAAGCAGACAAAAAAAGTTCAAGCAGGCCACAGTGGAAGACATGACCAAAAAAATGACAGTTCTACAGTGAAGTTGAATGTAAGTGAACATTTCAACTTAATGAATTGAAGAAACATGGAAGGGATAAAATTCTATCAAAAAAATTCTGGAACACTTTTACTGGTATAATTGTTAGAATGCAACATTGCCTGACTGTGATCCAGTGACAACAGGTGACATATATGGGTCTATTTCAACTAAGAGAAAGATAAAAAGAAAAAAGGGCTACTCTTCATAAACATCCTTAGTTCATATTGAAGAAGATGCCACCTGAGAATTTGGGACAAACAGGGCTTGAATTACATTCTAGTGCTCAAACTAGGAAAACATATCTAAACAGTCTCAAAGCAAACCTAGATTTATGGTGTCCTCTATGTTCAAATAGCCTAAGTGACTATAAGGTCAGATAAATTACTGGACCAAAATCATTGTTTAAAAGCAAGCACAAACAAAACAAGAATTTGAGAGCTGCGATAAATACCTAATTCTTCTGTGAGTGTATAATGTATAAGGTTTTGTTTGTTTCTAGAATATTCCACAAAGACCCATGTTTTAAAAGCTTCTCCGCAGAGTGGTGCTATTGGGAGGCGGCAAACGCTTTAAGATGTAGGGTTTAGTGAGACAGACTTCAGATCACTGAAGTTTTGCCACTTAATGGGAGAGCTCTTGCTGATACAGGTAAGTGATTTTCTTTGCCATATGCTTCCATCGTGATGGGCCACTAAATATCCAAAGTAGCACGTTATATTGAAAAATTTAATACTTTGACATGAATAAACTTTCTTTCTAAGTTGTTTGCCCTGAGAAGTTTTTGTGTGACAAAACTTGACTAACACAAACAGATGGGTTCCAAGAACTTTCATGGAACCATGACTTCACTGAATGATCATTACCAAGCACGGGAAACTGACTATAAAGTAATGGTCTCCCTCACATGGAGAATTTACAAATGTTTTGCAGAAACTCAATAAGCTTTAAGACATAGAAAAATATTCAAATCCAACTGAAACATAGAAAAAATAGAAAAGCAGATGAGAAAATACCTAGTTAAAATAAATAAGCAACAAAAGTATAATTATTAGACTAGATCAAGCAGAAGAAAACACCACCTTTCAAAGTTTTAAAATATGTTTGGAAGAGAAAAATGAAAACAGAATGAAGACATTTTAGGATAGAATCAATAGAACATTTGAGTTACTGTGTTTCAGAAGGGACTTGAGAGTACCACAGGGATAGAGGGAGAATTGAGAGTTAATTCAAAGTAGGTATCAAAGTCTGTAGATTACAAACATTAAGGTGCTGATAAGTCAAATCACAAGTGAAATCTATTTAAAATAAGGACACTCCAAACTTAACTATAATCAAGCTTTCAAAGGCTAAGTAAAGTTTCTGAAGGAAAGATCAAAGAAACCAGTAAAATGTGTGAATATCCTAGAACACCTGACAGAACACTTCTGAGCAGAAACATATAGACCAAGGGAAACAAAATCAACTGTTCTCACAGGTCCTGGGGGGAAAAAAACCTCCCAAAGATGATGTAACCTGTAAAGCAAGCAACAGTTCAGAAATAATGAAGAGCTAAAGGCCTTCTCATATAAACCAAAGTTATGATAATTTATAACCACAGATTTTCCCTACAAGAAACAGTAAATTAGGATCTTCACACCGAAAGAAAAATATTTCAAATAGCAAACATAAAACACATAAAATTCACTGGTAAAAAAACACCATTCAGATAAATTCAAAATTGTCTAACAATGCAATAATGGTGCACAAATTATTTGAATTTTATAGTGATAATTAGACATTAAAGTATTAAATAGTAAATATTGATATACTAAGAGATAGGCAATATAGAAAAATAAAATATGACTTAAAGTCAGTTGATTCACACAAATGGAGTATGTGTTCTGGGTCTTTTTTACTATATTATTTCTTCTGTTGATCTGTTTTATAATAATCATCACATTACACTGTCATTTCAAAACACATTTTATAACCGATAGGTATATTTGGATGACTCGGTAACCACAAAAGTGAAAAATCTACTAATAAGTAACTGAAAAAAATTAGCAAGATATCCAAATACATACCTACAGAAAATCATTGAGAAGCTGTTCATAAAGAGAGACTACAGGAGAAGGATAGAAGAAAATAATTATAATAAAAAAATAAGTTGCAAAATGCTAGAGTAGAATTTTAATGAAAATCACCTTATATATAAATGCATTACATTTTGCACTCAAAAAACACAGACTGACCAAATTTTTGAAAAGAATACCCTAAGAAAATGTTCCCTAAAAGAAACTCAATTACTCTTATAAGAGGAAATATAAACTGAACTGTAGCAATGAAAAAATTTATATATGAATGAAATGCAAAGGAAGGCTAGAGTAACCAAACTTATATGAGTAGAAAATAGTATAAATAACAACAGTATAAAAGGAAAAAGAGGGATCTTTTATAATGACAATTTCATTTGAAGAAAATGACATATTATTAGAAAAAATCCAAAAATTTTGTACATATCAATAGAAAATTATCTAATATAGAAATCTGGAAAACAGATCTGGAGACATAACTCAGTTGATAGAATACTTACTTAACTTTCAGGAAACTCTGGGTTCAATACCACACACTATTTCACATAGACCTGGTGTGAAATAGATACACATATCTATGTTATTAACATATAACATAAAATAAAATATATATTATATCACCAATTGTCACAAAATAGCTTAAGATTAAAGAGTTAGGATAAGAAGTAAAAAAGTCTATAGTAAACACTTTAAGTTATTGACAAAAACTTGAAGAAGACACATGAAAATTTGTCAGTATATGTATTATTCCTGAGTTGGGAGAACTGATAGTTGAAATGTCCACACTATCAAAGAAAAAAAAACTACATAGTTATTAACTCTCCATTTAAACATTGATGACATTCTTCATAGAACCAGCAAAAATATCCTAAAATATTTGGATACTCACACAAGTTTTCCAAACGACAAACTACCTGGAGGAATTAGAGTCTTCAAAGTACAATTCAAAATTGTAGTGATAAAGTCAGAATGATATTGGAGGAAAACATACACATTAATTTTACTGTAAATGAGAACTTAAACCAGGCAGTGGTGTTGAACACCTTTAATCCCAGCACTTGGGTAGCAGAGGCAGGCTGGTCTTTGTGAGTTCAAGGCCATCCTGGGCTACAGAGTGAGTTCCAGAAAAGGCACAAAGCTACACAGAGAAACCCTTTCTCAAAAAACAAACAAAACAAAACAAAACAAAAAACCAAAAAAAAAGAACTTAGAATTAATTAATTCATCTACAAATGATTTTCAACAAGGCTACAAATATTAAGATCATTCATTGGAGAAAAGACATTTCCAATTAATGGTGCCAGGGAAATAGGGTATCTAAATGCAAAAGAATAAAACTAACTTCCCATTTCTCAAAATTTACAAACATTATTCCCATATAAATTGCATATTTATTTAAATAAGTAAAACTTGAAACTAGGAAAAATACATAGGCGAATTCCTTTAGAAGATTGGAATGAGCTAGAGTGTTGAGGGTATGACACTGTGGGCATGGAAACAGAAAAAATTATAGACTAAGGAAATTATATTAAAGTAATAAGATGAAAAAGTAAACAAATAATAATTGTCCTACCGAATGGGATAAAGATACTGCTGTGATGCAACATCATGTCTGAGGCAACTTGGAGAGGAAAAGGTTTATTTGGCTACACTTCCATATCACTGTTTTTCATCAAAGGAAATCAGAACAGGAAGTAAGACGTGTCAGGAAGCTGGAGGCAGAAGCTGATGCAGAGGCCATGGAGGAGTGCTGCTTAATAGCTTGCTCCTTATGGCTTGCATAATCTAACTTTTTATAGAACCCAGGATCACCAGTCCAAGATACCATCACCCAAAATGGGCTCAGCCCACCCCCATCTATCACCAATTAAGAAAGTGTGTTTGTAGAATATTCCTGTCCTACAGCAGCTCTTAAACAGTCACTCTGAGGCTTAATATTAATTACAAATGCCTGCCCAATAGCTCAGACTTATTACTAACTAGCTCTTACATTTTAAGTTAATCCATATTCTATATTTATGCTCTGCCACACAGCAGTACCTTTATTAGCATGACATGTTCATCTCCTGCTCTCTCTGTATCTGGCTGGAGACTACAGACTTCACCCTTCCTTATCCCATCATTCTCAGATTTGCTTTCCCACCTATATTTCTCCTGTTCACCTCTTGGCCAGCCAGTTTGTTTATTAAAGCAATCATAGTGGCATATATTCAACTGTGTTACAGAAGGATTATTCCACAGCATTTCCCCCTTTTGTTTAATTAAAAAGGAAGGTTTTAACTTTAACACAGTAAAATTATATACAACAAAACCAGTTATCAAGTAAGAATTACAGTTTCAATAGCCAGTCTATCTGTATTTGGAAAAATTAGAGAATGTATTCTATTATCTATCTTATCTTGCTGAGTCTAAAGTTTTATGCCTAATTTGCTTTTTATCATAACTAGGGAAAACTGTAAGTTTAACTATTTAATCTTTAACTCCATCAAAAACCCCAGAATGATGAAATGTTACTCAATGACAACATCAGGCTGCCTGGACAGTCATCCAAAGTTTCTCTGTAATGTTAGGGCATCCAAGTCTGACCTACATGCCTAGCATATCTGACAGACTTTGCTGTGAAGCAAGGAATTTTTACGGACTGTCCTACCTTGTTTTGGCAAAGTTTGGCAATCATCTTTTTTGTATCCTGCTGGTCCAGTTTGTATGGTATATTGTCAGCAATTGAGCCAAGGTCGGTTTCTTTGCCCACAGGGCTAACATTTGACATAAATAAAAAAATTCCATAAAGAGTTTCTTAGATGCCCATCATCTTCTCTGAAATAGACTGGTGTTGCCAGTAGCAGATATGTCTCACTGTTGTAAAAAGCCTTAGATTATTAAACATATTAAATGCCATATTCTATATGTCCTTGAAGTGTTTGAAGACCATCTGTTTATCTAAATATATCTGGGTATGACCTTGAAAACACGCCTACCATGACTATAAGTGTTACTATTATAGATGACTATTAATCTGTATTTCTTAATTATACATTACATTTTTAAGTGAGTTACATAAACACAATACCTTAAATAAGAGTAGAAATACACATACAGAATAACAAAATTAAACTTAAATTTGTATCAATAAACCAAAATCCATAACAATGCAAAATATTTAAGATTAATAGTTTTTTATTAATGTAGATTCAATAATACACCCTTTTATTCTATCATTTTTATATCTCCCCTTTTCTTTTTAAAATGAGATCCCTGAATCTAATCTCTTTTGTTCAGCTTTTTTTCCTGACCTTTATCAATAACAACTTATAACCAACTCTTATTAAATGATAATAAACATTATTAACCCATCTTTTGGGAATATGGACATAGTTCTGTAGACTGCTTCCTGTTATTTGTGGGTGCTATTGTCTTTGGGGGACCCTGAGAAAATGTAGGATAATTGTCAAGTCCTGATTGGAGTATTTTGTGAGGCTGTATCATCTCAGTCAGCAGCTTTGAAGCTGTTCTGGATGAAGAATTTTGAGAAGATTGTAATAGAGGCATTTTGAAATGCTGGATCACCCTGGCCACCCATTTTCATTGGTTTATGGTTCCCTTGCTCTGAAAATGCATAAACTTTTAAAATTAACATACATGTCTGCATTATTATAAGTACAGACTGTGCATTGTAGATGAACCAAACAAAGATGATTTTTTTGTTTTATGTTTCAGCAGGTAAAATATACATCATGTGTCTTGTTATTCTTCTAGGTTTATTTCTTTATGTCTATAGTCAGTTTTTTTCAGGGGTCTTCCTTGATCAAACCTAATTTTTCTTAACACAGAATGAATGCATAGCCTTGCATTTCCTGTGGAAATAAAAGCATAACCTCTCCCCCACAGTAACATGTCTTTTGACATCAATTTTGAAATCAAGATATTTTTAAAATATATAGGTTGGTCGAATCTAGAAGTTTATATAATCCAGTATCTCTTAGCCAAAAAAATTCAGTGAAAACACAATAACATACAGGACCCAGACTCTGTGTATTTCCTATTTTTATGTGGCTTATTATATTTTCAGTATTCTATTCCTTTTAAAGGATTTTCTCTACCTTCTTTTCTCTCCCAAGCCTTTGTATAATTTTAAACGCACAGTAACCCGTTTAAATGTTTTTTGTTTTGTTTTGTTTTTTGTTTTTTTTTGATTTTTGTTTTTTGTTTTGTTTTGTTTTGTTTTCATCCGAATCTGTCTTTACCGTGTATCTGTGATTTTTTTGGTCTGCATGAGCAAAATCCCTAAACCGGCCTTGCAACATACTGGCAGAGCATGTGCCGCTTTTGCTTGTCCCACAGCTGCTCTCAAATAATCACTCAGAGGCCTGATATTAATTACAAATTCTCAGTTAATAGCTCAGGCTTATTCCTGACCACTCGTACATTCTAAGTTAGCCCATATTCCTTATTTATGCTTGTAACATAGTGACATGTTTATTAGCATAACATATCCATCTCCTGCTCCTTCTGCTTCTGGCTCTGGTGACCTCAGACTCTACCCTTCCTCATCCCATCATTCTCTGTTTGGCTTTCCCACCTAATTATTTTGTTCGGCTATTGCCCAGTCAGCTTCCTTATTAAACCAATCAGAGTGACATACATTCACACAGTATACAGAAGGATTATTCCACAGCAAAAGTGCCCCAACACGCTTGCTTATGGAGCAAGAGCTTATGGAGACATTTTATCAATTGAAGATCCTTTCTTTCTGATGATTATAGCTTTGTCAAGTTGACATAAAACTAGCCAGTACAAACATTTCAAACAACATCAAGAATAAAGCCATTCAAAACTCTCAATGACATCTTTTAGTAGATTGGGGAAACATACTACATTTTCTCTAAGAATATTGACTCTGATAAGTTGACAACACTCCAATGGTAGCCCTTTCATTCAAGAATATTTGATCAGCACAAATTGGCCCTGATGGCAGAAAAAAAGGACACAAAATTTAGTGAGAAAGGAAGGGGGGTTGGTTCAGGGAGCAGTGTGGAAAGAGAGAATGAATAAAATCAAAACACATTGTATTAAATTCTTAAAAAAATTAATACAAATAATTTTAAGTCTTAAAGAAAAGATACAAGTGTCCAACTAAAAGTGTGCAGTAGACTTGATCATACATATCTCCAAAACAGATGGTCTCTGTCTAGATAGAAAGCAACCACGAATGAAGAATGTATGTACATATAATGGAGTTTTACTCAGTCATAATTATGAGAGAAATTCCTTAATTTCTAGAAAAATACTTGGAATTTGGGATCATCCTGTTAAGATAATAAGCAAGCTTGAGACATACAATGGCTGAATGATTTGTTTTGTTTTTTATGCACAGTGTGGGTTTCAAGGAAGCAGTAGAGATAATATATGAAAGTAGATGATAGACTTCTAAGGAAGGGAGCAGAACCAGTAAGAAAGGTGGCAAGGTATAATAATAGGGGTTGAAAATTATAAAGGTTTATTATATATATTTATGAAATGGCAAAATGAAACTTGTTTTGTATAATTAATAAATGCTAATAAGATGAATGAGAACATGTGGGACACAAACAATGGATGCCATTCAGGCTAAAAGAATAGAGTCCTTTCATTGGTTCTAATGTGGGTGGAACAATAGGCAGTGTGATATTTGAAATTATCCAGGCTTATCAAATCCAATCCTGCATGATCTCATTCATCTGTAGAACATGAAAGATGTGATCTAAAAGAAGTTGAGAGTAGAGTTCTTTTACCAGAACCTGGGGAGAGTAAAGGATAGTAGAGTGAATAGATACTGATCAGTAGATGTTAAGTTTCTTAAAGTGTTCAGAGTTTTATTGTACACAGTGCAGAAAACATAAAGGTTAATGAATTACTTCTTTTTAAAAGAGAATAAAGTGTTTCCAATGCTTTCACTCTAAAGGAATGACAAATATATTTACGTATTAAAATATCAGATGTGTTCAATTTTACATTTATTTTTTCAATACCAGTCTAAAATAAATATAATTGTAACTAAAATTTTATGTATACATATTTTATTTATTGTTATCAAAATGCAAAAAAATTACAAGATGCCTTATAGTGTATACGTGAATTAACAAACAGTAGAATGCTAGGACTTGGAATATTATTCAGAAAGAAGAAATGAACAATATATGGAGGAAACAACTCACCATTGTTTAACTCAATATATTTATACATATATATATATATATATATATATATTTGTGTGTGTGTCTGTGTCTGTGTGTCTGTGTGTACAGTACTTTCATGATTAATTAACTACATATACATAAAAATAATTATATATAATTTCATATATATCATACATACATGTCCAAACTCTTATGTCTATGTAAACATACATAGATGTAACATACAGTAAATGCTAGAAGATGATCTGATCAGTTTGTGTTTATGTATTAAGGTACAGTTGTATGTGTAGGCTTGTATGTGTTTATATGTATCGATAACAGTTAACGCAAAAGAGGACAAGCTTTTGAGAGTGCAAAGGAGGGGTGCACATGAGAGGAATTGGAAAAAAGGGAAAATGATAAAATTATACTTTAATTAATTTTCAAAAATTTTAGAACATGAACAAAAGATAATTATTTTCCCAGGGGTCTATAAACATGAGAAACAATATTTTAAACAGAATCTATGTCAAGACTATTTTTATGTCCCCAATATGAAATGATTGACACAAGAAAAAAAAAAACTAATAAAAGCTCATAGGAGGAAAAAGCCATTGTTGCTGCTTTGGGCACTAGAAAGTAACCACATGTATTTTCTTTTCTAATTATTTTTAATTTTCTCCTAGAAGTCAACAGTTTAAACTGTATCCATTTACACACAGGATTTTCTAAGTCGAATAAAAGCATTCTATTCTGAATGTCAAAAGGGAGCTGTGGGGCTGGACAGATGGCTCAGTGGTCAAGAGCACCTGGTGTTCTTGCTGAGAATCCAGGCTGGTTCCCAACTGCCTGTATTCCAGCTTCAGGTCTGACAACCTCTGAGCTCCTAAAGCATATATGTGCACATGGTCTATAGAAAGTCACTAAGGCACACATACATACATACAAATTCAAAAATCAGTGCATCCTTTTGTAAAGATATTAAGAAAGATTTTTTAGAAAATTTCCCCAAGTATTCTTGATTTAAATAATGATTCATTCATCATTGATAAGCTCTATTTGATGTAATCATTTATCAGTTTTAAGTTGACCAGCACTTCATAGAGCCAATGATTTTTTTTACCTAAATAAAAGTCTACCCCTGTAGCTCACTGAGAATTCACATTTTCTCTTGAGAATGACTTTGTTTAATTTTTTTCTGGTGAGTAGAATGTCATATTCTGCCTATTTTCCTCGAGCAGACATCTGGTCTTGGTGTAAGAAATCAATTCCCTAGCAGCCATCGAACCCTGGTGCACTGAGAGTCATGTCCAAACTATGCTTCTCTCAATATCTGTAGCACAACTGACCTTTTGTTCTTGCAGAAGCAGGCTCAATTGGAACAAGAAGGAAGCTGTCAAACCATTTCCCTGCTACAATATTCATTAGTTGGGGGCCATGATCTTCTGAGTCTCTATAGAAGATTCTTGTTAACAAGCCTCAAGTCAGCAATCTGTGCTTTTTCCCAGCCTCAGTAATGTTTTAGCAGGGCAACTAATTCTTAAATGAGCCTGCTCCAGTGGCATAATCTCTTAATGCTTTTGGACACTGTTCCCTCAGAAGCTCTCCTTTGACAACAGAAGTCTGCACTTCATAGCCTGACATTTAAAACCCCCACAGGCCAGTGCTGTCCCACTATCTTTGCTCAGACTATCTTCTTAGTTCATCCCTTAGCACAAATTGAGACTTAGTCATCAGGAACTTGTACAACTCTGGGTTTGATATCTTTACCCACACATACAAAGGTGAATGAGGTCGCTTCGGATTGGAGCCTTCTATGTCATTTATAAAACAGTATTATATTTTGTTTGCATGTATTTTCACACTCATAAAAGATTTTGAAAAACAGCTGCAGGGTTTTATAAATACATAAAAGAGAATAGTAAAGAACAGATTTTAATACAATGTGTTGTGATATTTTGTTTGTTTTCTAACAAATAAAGCTTGCCTGAAGATCAGAGGGTAGAGCTAGCCACTAGTTAAACACAGAGGTCTAGATGTCTATACAGACAGGAGACAGGAAGTTATATGGTTGCGGGGAGAGAGGAAGTGATAAGGCAGGGTGGAGACAGGAGCTCAGCCTTTTTCGGTCTGAAGATTTAGAGAGGTAAGAGATGACTCTGGCTGCTCCTTTCTCTGAGCTTTCAGCTTTACCCTGATATCTGACTATGGGGGTTTTTATTATTAAGACTAATTAGGATCATGCATCAACAATGTATACTTTAGTGAAGAATGTATTTGAGAACAGTAGTATCTAATCATGCCTTGCTACATTCTAAAACATATTGGTGGACAATGTTGTCAACATTTGCACACTGTAGAGTAAGTGTACTGAGACAGATGTAGATAGCAGAGAGTAAACTCTCTGGTGGGGAAACATGCGTATACTGTGTGGCTCCTTCTTACAAAACACAGCATATCTTTTAGGGTAAAATTTTAAAACAGCAGCAAAATACACATTTTGGAATAATATTAAGCACATATTGTAACTATAGGATAGTTAAGGCTTAGTCTTTAATGTAGTCAAGTATTATACACGCTAAATAATTATATCTATCCTGCTTTTGTTCAGTAGGTGTATTTACACTAACATCAAGAACAACATGGGAAAGTAACATCATATACGATGACAGATTACATGGTAACTGAGTTAGGTGAGTTTCTCAGGTCCATCATAACCTTACAGGAATCCTGTTATATTCCTGAATGTATACTTGATTGGAACATCTTGTAAGGAACCCAATGTCTGTTCTACTATATTTTTGATTTATAAATTTCTTCATAGGATGTTCAGATGTATGGAAAGAAGTGATTCAGGACACATAGGGAATGGTGAAAGATTTTCAATTAAAATAGTTGTTGGGACTTTTTTGGTAATCATGCACAAGCCCTAGGGAACCATGTTCTGATATTTGAAGAAGGAAATCATAAAGCAATGTACTTTCACAACTCTGTGAATAGCATACTTGAACTGTGTCAAGGTAGCCATTTTGGAAGTAAATTTATAGAATCTAATGTCATATTTCAATAAATGTAGCAAAATCAGATTTTCTCTAAATTTTTCTTTTATTTTTTGAGATTATAATTCCATCATTTTCTCCTTTCTTCTCCTCTCTCAGAACCATTGCACATACACCTCTTTGCTATCTTTCAAATTTGTGGCCTTTTTCATTTATTGCAGTTCCATAGTATATATGCATATATATTTCTAAGTATGCACTATTGGTGAAATTATTAAGGCCACTCCACGTAGTTAAAAGGGAGGTTTATTTTGTGGGGTAACTTACAAGTGAAGGGATAGTTTACAGGGTCTGAAAAAGGTGCAGTCCAGCAGTGTTCTCTGGAGAACTCTGCTCGGTCTACCTTCAGCATCCAGGGTCCAGGAACCAAGAGAGCTGGCACATCTGAATCTCGGGTCTTCAGCGTCCTCTCTCAGCCCTGCCTTGTAGGCATGACTGTTACTGAAGCCTCAATGGGGGTTGGAACTTCCAGGTCAAAGCTGGAATGGCTACCCACTACAACGCACTGCTTAGTTTGTGTAATATTACTTATATGTATACTTTCTTTCCAGATCATTTGGTATTGTATAACTACTTGGTATGTTCTTTCTTAGGGAAGACTTATTCCCCCACTCTCAGCATTCTATAGTTGCCCATAGTACCTCCTGGGCTTCCCTTCACTTGCCAAAAAAGACTTTGGCATGTCTTTTTTGTTATTTTTGTTCATTTCATATTTAGGTAATCATGTTGGTGAGACTTTCTGGGTGTAGCTGCTGACATCACTAGGAGATAGAATCTCACAATAAACGTCGTTATCTTCTGGTACTTATGATCATTCTTTCCTATCACTTTTGTCCACATACTCGATGTGGAGGTCATAATTTATAAAGGTGATAGAATAAAAACAAAGAAAGAGTAAAATCATTAAAAATATATTTTAATGACTTCTATTTCCTGATGCTAGATAGACAATGTCATGCCATTCAGAAACTTGGGAGAAGCAGCCAGTTTATGGTAAGAGAAAAAGCCAGATTGAGAGAAGTCCTAAATCGAAGCTTTTACTAGTTTTGTCACAGAAAATATAAAAAAGGACAGTGAGAGAGGTAAAGCACTGGTTATTTATAACAGGGCCGCCGGGCTCAGAGCAATAGTGGTGTTCTCCATGTATAGCTAGCTCTGACTTGAGTAAGGAGAGGAGAAACATTGGTTTGTGTGGTGATATTTTATCTGTGTCCCCCAATAAAGTTTATCTGAGGATCAGAGGAAAAAGCCAGCCACTATATTAAACATAGAGGTCAAGCAATGGTAGTACATACCTGTAATCTTATCATTTGGGAGGCAGGGATCCGTCTGGATCTCTGTGAGTTCAAGGCCACACTGAGAACAGAGCCAGGTGTGGTGGCATACGCCTTAAATTCCAACACTAGGTAACCATAAAGGTCTGGAGGTCTGTACAGACAGACGGGAAGTGACAGAGCTGGGCAGGAAGAGGAAGTGATGTAGCTGGGCAGAGAGAGGAAATGAGATGGCAGAACAGAAAGGCATATAAGTGTGGGTATACAGGAAGTAGGTCTTTTGGTCTGATGATCTCCAGGTGGTGAGAATGTGGCTGGCTTCTTTCTGCTTTTCTGATTTCCCAATTTTAACCCCAATATCTGGCTCTGGGATTTTTATTAATAAGACCATTTAGCAATTTTTTCGACAGGTTTGATATGGGATAATGAAATAAATAGGTTTGTCGTTTTTTATGGAGTAAGGACTGGTTGATTTGCACTTAAAATATGAGCTGTTAATAACTATCTGTTCTTTTTTATTTTTTTTTTTCCTTTTTACATCCTAACCAAAGCTTTCCTCCCTCCCCTCTTCCCAGGCCCCCAACCTCCTTTATTCCCACCTCCCAACTCATGTACTCATCCTCCACTGATTCTCTTCAGATACAGGCAGGCTTCCCATGGATATTAGTCAGCCATGTTATAGCAAGGTAACTGCCTGCTCTTGTAAAAGCTGAGTCAACTTTGTCACAGAAGTCACAATGTGCCATAGCACTGAGGATACAGATATAAGCACAAAGCTGAATATATTTGACTCTGCCATAAATAGATGACCTCAGAAATTGTGACTAAAATAATTCGTGTTTCAGAATGTGTGTACAAGATTTAGAAATAATATTAACATTACTAATTTTAGTGATTGCTATCTGGAATAGGTCTATTTTAATGAAGAACCAGTTCTAATATATCTGGAGCAATGATCATTCTTGTCTAACATCCAAGAACCAAGAACATCTGAAAATTTTCCAGAAATGGGAGGCCTTGTGTAGAAATTACTTAAGAATAGAAAGATAGAGGAGAGGGGAACAGAAAATGGACCAAGAAAATGAGCCTTTGAACATTCATCTTAAGTTGATGAGCTCACTCAAAAACAATGTAGGTTATGCTTAATCCCAGGGACCATGAATGATCAGAATTAAACAGGAGAAATAGTGTAGTCATACTCCTCCGTTGCTGTGTGTGCTGACACCCTTCCATAAGGTCTAGTACCCCAGGAAGACAAGGAAAGAAGGAGGGACGTTGAGAGGTATTAGACTGTTACCTGTAGTCATATAGAACCAAGACCTCATAAGAAAGTCAGGAAATATGCTCTTTTTACTCAGGAGTTTGTTTTCAGAGGGAGCAGAACTGCTCTCAACATGAAGCTCTCTCTCATTCAATTTCATAGCCTCTCTTTCATTAATTGTTTTTATGTCCATATGTCCATAAGTGTATACTTAAATATTCTTAAATAGACCTTGCTCAGTGTATATAATGTTAGTCATATGCATATTTTCAATGCTGACCATTTGGTATTGGATAAGCAGTTGGTGAGCTCTTCGCTGCTGAAGACTGTTTCTCCCACTCTCAGCTTTTCTTATTTGCTTATAGAGTTTGGAGTAGGGTTGAGACCTTGTTGTCTTGTCCCAGTCCACTTTAGCATGTCTTTTTCAGCTCATAAACTTAGTCAATTACACAGGGCTAGTAAAGTAATAAAACTTGGATGGGAATCTATATCCATCATTTTACTGAACCAGTATAATCTCTCACTACATCATAAATGTTATCCCTTATACCTACAGATAAATGTAATTGTCATGCTCATCAAGGCAACTTCTCTTTACAGTAGATAAAGACCATTACAGGAAACTACAAGTAATAAAATGCATACGGGTAGAGACCAGTCTCAATATATATATATATATATATATATATATATATATATATATATATATACCAATTTCTGTTCATTTTAATCAAAATTTTAATTTTCAGCACATTCCATGTAATAATATAAAAATGTTTTTACTTTCTAAGGGGTAGAGTGACAGTAAAATTTGCAGAAGGGCTTCTGGATAAGCAAACTGATAATTACTAACTTCCCAAAAAATTTTAGCCACTATAATAACTGTTTTCCATTCTTGGGATTAAAAAGAGCAAACACACACACACACACACACACACACACACACACACACACACACACA
>CABHPR010151664.1:15381-42253 GCA_902168415.1 Peromyscus melanophrys | reverse complement strand
ACACACACACACACACACACACACACACACACACACACACACACACACATTTTGTCTTTCTCTCAAGAATGTGTCTTAATTGTAGTTAGCTCTGTTGTCTTCCGAACTGACTCAATTCTACCAGAATCTATAATTCTAGACATCTGGTTAAGAAAAAAAGTGTTTCTCTACCTGTATCAGCATCCTTTATTGTTGCTAGGAAAACTTTACAACATTTCTAATTTAACAAAAACTAATGAGAAACTTCCTCTGCATTAATAAAAGCTAAGCATTTGGGTAGTTTTAGCTCTTTAAATAATCTGTAATTTGAATTTATGTACTATAAAAGTACCATAAAATGGGAAGGTAGTAGACATACTTTTTCACAGATATAAGAACTATTAGCAATTGATGTAAATTTTTGGCTCAAAATACTTGGTTTTTTTCCCTAATGCTACATAATAACTATAATTTTACCTGATGGAAGGTAGTTTTGTGCTCACAAAATTTTAGCCTAGAAGCAAAACCTAGATGTGGGAAAGAGTCCAAAATCCAGGTACCTGCTGCTAAAGCAAAATTATACCTAGGAAGACATTTTATTCAACCCACCAATTACATGCAAAAGATTTGGGTCAGACACTTCCAGTCTGGATTAAGTACTTGAATGTGACAGGCCACATTTGAGCATAATATTGTTCTATTTGAAATATAACAATAATGTTATTTAAATATCTGTAGCTTAGAACTCAATATAGCAGCACAGGAGAAAAATACAAGAAAAAGAGGGCTTTTTCTACAATGCTATTTATATTTTTATGTCCATCATTCTTCAAAATTTTGTGCTAGCAGTTACCCGAAAGAACGTAGAAAAGTGTAAGGAAATAGCATGCAATCATTGCGCCACTTATTTACAGAAGAACACCTAAGTTCCAGGTATTTTAACAATGCATTGCTTCAGTTAACAGTCACACCTTGCATAGTAGCTGCTAACCATCCTCTCTTGAGGACGGAATGAACTGAGAAGTTAACCTGCAAGTTCAAGGTCACAAAGTAGTGTGGCAGATCCAAGATTTAAACAGAGTTCTGCCAGGCTCCAGATTTCTACAATTGCTAATGAGTTTCTATGAATCCTTCTTTCAAAGGAAAAGATTTAATAGGAACAAAAGATAGAGGTCAGAGAAGAAAAAGATGAGGGCAGGCTACAACCTCGTGACCTTGTAGGCTATTTCTCAGCTAGCATCGAACCTCTCAGTAATTCTAAAACAATTATTCTGCAGTTAACTGCAGTTAATGACTAACCTTAAGATCATTCTAGTGGTAATGATTTTTTATTTTAGTCTCTCTGGTACTTTCTTAAACATAAGGGGGAATTTTAATCTTCTATTCATGGAAGAGCCCCATCTAAAATCACTTTTAAAAGTTACACTCCTTCATACACTTTTAAAGAGATATAATTGAAAATTGAGGTAGGTATCATTAATGTTTTGTTTCCTGTTCCTATGTTATGTCTAGCTTCACAAGTTTGCCTTTGTTCTAAGCAAATGTTGGGTTAAATATATCTCAAAAGTCTTAATGACCTTGTCCCTGCTTGATCTCACCTCGATTCTGAAGAGATGTGATCGTACAACCCTGTCACCGCTTTGATACTTTTCCTGTGGGTAAAGAAATTGTACTACATCAGGACAAACTATATGTAGTGACTTTCTACTGTTGAAAATATTTACAGTGTTGGAGACTGAGAATTAGGGGATTAAAAGCAGGTGTATGGGTGTAGCCATTAGCATGAAAAACTTTGGGCCATCACCCTCTTCATGCGCAGGCTTAGAGAAATAGTTTATTATACTGAAGCATGTATGTCTACTAAATTAAGATAATTAGACACATTCATGATTGTAAACTTAAAAACAATGTTTCATGTTCAAATATGCAAAGCATGATTTTTATGACTTTATACATTAGAAACTGAATCCCAGGATTGAAAATCTGGGTCTCACTTACTATTAGAGCTGGCAGCATATTTGATCCCTCTCTGAGCCGTGGTCCAGCCTGGGTAAACTCAGGATAATTTTACATGTTTTGTAGTGGAATAGATGGACTTATTTTCTTAGTAAAAGTAAAGGGTTACACTTACCATCTTTTATATTAGTGCTTTCAAGAAAAAAACAATAAAATAGAGCAGCATTGGTTTGAGGATTCAAAATGGAATCAAGGGGCCATTAAGAATCAGATCTCAGAACTTTTGAATTGTGTCCAACCATTGCCCTGTACTAGTCCATACTTTACTGACACTGTGTTTCAAACACTGTTTATCTCCTATACAGGAAACACTTTGCATAAACTACATGTTGACTGTCTGGAAATCAATCCCTTTCCTGAAAAACAGCTGATATTTGGCTAGGACCAATTAAAATTTCTGACAAATGAGTGAGAAATGTACACAAATGTACCCTTTGGGGGCTTAAAAATATAGTACCATTTTATAAAGTCTCAGATTGTATGTTCAAGAATATTTATATCTTTATTTTCCTAGATTGCAATCCTAATTAGCTCCATATAGGACTAACTTTCTTTGTTCTCAAATTGGATGATTATGTTCTGCAGCAGAACAACTGAGTGTTAAATGTGACCCTTATATTTGATTAAATAAAAATGTATTTCAATTCAGATAAACACTGAATACTTAGAAGAGGACAGGGGAGCTTTCATGCTGCCATTTGCAGAGAAGTTGCTTTAGGGATAAAATAGTCTCATTTTATGATCCTGGCATAAGATGTAAAGTTTTAATTGTCATGATAAAATTCTCAAAATCACAGAGACAAACTTTATTTCGTGTTCATGGGACCTAAAGCCAAGGATAGATACTCACACAGGTCTAATCCAATAGATTACACGAATCCTATATGTCATGAAGTCCATACACCCAACATTTAAAATCCTGTAGTCATTTCCCACTTCTCTCAAAATAAAGATGCTTGATACTGTCTATATGTGTCCATGTCACTGACTTTTAGCCCCATCCTCATAATCCTTTTTTGGTTTCTCTAGTTTAGATACTCACCCCTCAAAACTTGAGACCTTCCTGGAGCTTCCTTTGTAAGATTTTTGCTGATGTTGTTCCTTCTGTAGGGAAGCATGATCATATCTTTTTTAGATTCTTATTTTTATCATCCATACTTCAGATAAAGGGCCTTTTTAATTCTAGAAAGTCTTCAATTTATTTCTTCATTTCTTCCTTGACCCACTGGTGATTCAGTTGAGTTTCCATGCAATTGTAGGCTTTCTGTAAATTTTGTTGTTGAAATTTATCTTTAATCCATGGTGGTCTAATAAAATATAAGGGGTTATTCCAATGTTTTTTTGTATCTGTTGAGATTTGCTTTGTGACTGAGTATGTGGTCAATTTTACAGAGCATCCCATGGAGTGCTGAGAAGAAGGTATATTCTTTTTTGTTAGGGTGGAATGTTCTGTAGATATTTATTAAGGCAATTTGAGTCATAACATCTGTTAGGTCTCTTATTTCTCTGTTAAATTGCAGTCTGGCAAATCTATCCATTGGTGAGAGTGGGGTGTTGAAGTCTCCCACTATTAATGTGTGGGGTTTGATGTGTAATTTAAGCTTTAGTAAAAGAATTACATATGTGGGTACCCTTGTATTTGGGGAATAAATATTCAGAATTGAGACTTCATCTTGGTAGATTTTTTTCTGTGATGAAAATGTAATGTCCTTCCCAACCTCTTTTGACTGATTTTAATTTGAAGTCTATTTTGTTAGATATTAGGATAGCTACACCAGCTTGCTTCTTAAGTCCATTTGATTGGAAAGTCTTTTCCCAGCCCTTTACTCTGAGGTAGTGTTTGTCTTTGCCGTTAAGGTGTGTTTCTTGTATTAAGCAGAAGGATGGGTCCTGCTTTCATATCCATGCTGTTAGCCTGTGTCTTTTTATATCAAATTGAATCCATTGATGTTAAGGGTTATTAATGATCAGTGATTGTTAATTCCTGTATATTTTGGTGGTAGTGTGTGCGTATTTCCCTTCTTTGGGATTTACTATTGTGGGGTTATTTATTGCCTGTGTTTTTGTGGGTGTATCTGATTTCCTTATGTTGGAGTTTTCCTTCTAGTGCCTTCTGTAGGGCCTGATTTGTGGACAGGTATTGTTTAAATCTGGTTTTGTCTTGGAATGTCTTGTTCACTCCATCTATGGTGATTGAAAGTTTTGCTGGGTATATTAGTCTAGACTGTCATCCATGGTTTCTTAGTATCTGAATTACATCTGTCCAGGACCTTCTGGCTTTCAGAATCTCCACTGAGAAGTCGGGTGTTATTCTGATGGGTCTGACATTATAATTTGGCCTTTTTCCTTTGCTGTTCTTAATATTCTTTCTTTATTCTGTATGTTTAGTGGCACAGCCATATCTGAATGGAATGGCAGAAGTCATAAAGCCAGCACAACTGCTTGACAAAGATTCAGCAAAGCTGAGCCACATGATGGCTGCCATGCCACCTTTGGTTTTCATTTCCACCTGTTACATGTTTGACGAACTTTTAATATTTGTGCAATTTGAGCATATTGGATTGATGGAAAATTCCTTATGAATCATTTATGCCTTCTCCCAGGAATTCTGCTTCTAAGCTTATCCAAGAAAGTCCTGAATATACTATTCACCCCCCCCAACCCACTTTGAAGGAGATATCCTTATCTACTTAAGGTTTTCCTTACGCCTTGGAGATGGTGACACATAAAGAAGAAGCCACAGCTCTCTTTATGAGGCTATGAGACATTCTTGAAACATCTGTCTCTCTACTTACACAGGAACAAGATATTCAAAACAAAGTAAAATTAAAAAGGTCAACAAGATTTGGTGGGCTAGAGGAATTGTCCGCAGTTCAGATTACAAGCCTCTTCCCACTGTACACTAAGACAATTACATGGCATACAACTCTTCCCTACATAGAGACATATTGATAAGTAAAGTATGGAGTGGAAAGATGATAAAAAATATGAGGTGTTAGGACCTCCCTCTCTTAGAAGTTAGCTCATGTAGTGCCACTATAATGACATATGACCAAGGAACAACAGAATGCCAGTATTAGACATAAACAAATTCAATAAAGATATAAATGTGAACATTGATTATATTATGCCAGAATTTGAATAATAACTTCAGCAGCTTTAGCCTGAGGATTTTTCCTAGGCACTCTGACGACTAAAAGTTAATAATACATTGCTTGAGACATGGCAAAATGCCCAGGTTGGTTGAAGATTTTGTTTTGGTCTAGTGTCCATGAAGCAACCAGCCTGAGAACAGGCTGTCATATGCCTCTAGATTCTCAAAAATTGGGTCATGGGGTTAATAAGTAAGAATGATAACTCTTTATTAATGATGTCAAAAGCTGAGGGAAAATTATTGGAAATGATAACTCTGTTCTGTCATAGTTTATTAATGATGACTAAAAGATTAACAAAAGGAAGTGAAACACATGACCAAAAACAAAAATGATATGATCTATGTTTTGCAACATCATGAATGTAATAAATAAAGAATAAATAAAGAAACACTCTGGCTGCTAGTCACTCAGGCTGCAAGATTCTCCCAACCACCATGGCCTGGCTCATTTCCTTCCCCACCAACTCCGTACATCCTCTGCAGGACCCATCTACTGCCTGGGATGGCTCCTGGCAGTTTAGTGGTGTAATTATTATGTAGCAAGGGGACATTTTAAAGGTACTAGTCTATTTGTTCTATAAGCTTCATGTATCTTCATAGGTATTTCCTTCTTTATGTTGGGAAAGTTTTCTACCATGATTATGTTGAATATATTTTATGTGCCTTTGAGTTGGCATTCTTCTCCTTCTTCTATCCCTAATATTCTTAGGTTTCATCTTTTCATGGTGCCCCAGATTTCCTGGACATTTTGTGTTATGACTAATTTGGTTTTGCTGTATTTTTTGACTGACAAATCTATTTCCTCTATTGTATCCTCTATGCTAGAGATTATCTCTTCCATCTCTTGTATTCTGTTTGTTATGCTTGCAACTGTAGTTCCTGTTTGTTTACTCAGATTTTCTATTTCAAGCATTCCCTCAGTTTGTGTCTTCTTCATTGTTTCAATTTCAATTTTCAGGTCTTCTTTCCTTTGCATGTTTAATTGCTTTTCCATGGTTGTCTTGGTTTTTTAAAGGGATTTATTAGTTTCTTCCATTTTTTTTGTTTGTCTTTTCCTCAATTTCTTTAATGGAATTTTTCATTTCCTCTTTAAAGGCCTCAATCATCAAATTAAATGGAGAGAAACTAAAACTAAAACTGATTCCCTTAAAATTAGGAACAAGAAAAAGCTGTCCACTCTCCCCAATATTTATTCAATGTAGTACTTGAAGTTATAGCTAGAGCAATAAGATAACAAAAGGAAATCAAGGGGATACAAGTTAGAAAGGAAGAAGTCAAACTTTCACTATTTGCAGATGATATGGTAATATACATAAATGACCCCAAAAATTCTACCAGAGAACTCCTACAGCTGATAAAGACCTTCAGTAATGTGGCAAGATACAAGATTCATTAAGAAAATCAGTAGCCCTCCTATATATAAATGATAAATGAGATGAGAAAGAAATCAGAGGAACATCACCCTTTACAATAGCCACAAATAATAGAAAATACTTTGGGGTAACTCTAACTAAGCAAGTGAAAGACCTGTATGACAAGAACTTTAAGTTTCTGAAGAAAGAAATTGAAGAAGATATCAGAAAATGGAAAGATCTCCTGTGCTCATGGATAGGTAGTATTAACATAGTAAAAATGACAATCTTACCAAAAATAATCTACAGATTCAATGCAATCCCCATCAAAATCCCAACACAATTTTTCACACACCTGGAAAGAACACTGAACTTCATATGGAAAAACAAAAAACCCAGGACAGATAAAACAATCATGTACGATAAAGCTACCTCTGGAAGGATCACCATCCCTGAACTCAAGCTCTATTATAGAGCTATATTAATTAAAAAACAGATTGGTATTGGCACACAAACTGACATGAGGATCAATGGAATCAAATTGAAAACCCTGACGTTAACCCACACACGTATGAACACTTGATTTTTTTTTTTTTTACAAAGAAGCCAAATCTGTACAATGGAAAAAAGAAAGCATCTTCAACAAATGGTGCTGGCATACCTGGATGTCAACACGTGGAAGATTGAAAATAGATCCATATCTATCACCATGCACAAAACTCAAGTCAAAGTGGATCAAAATAAGACGTTGGAAAATGCACTATAACATTCAGGCATAGGTAAAAACTTTCTCAAGAGGATTCAGCCACTCAAGAAATAAGGCCAATATTTGACAAATGGAACCTCAGGAAAATAATAGGCTTCCACACAGCAAGAGAAACAATAAAGTGGCAACCCACAGAATGTCAGAAAATCTTTGCCAGATATGAATTCAATAGTAGATTGGTGTCGAAAATTTATTTTAAAAAAATCAAGTAAGTAATTAACCCCAAAATTTTGGGTTATAATCTGGACAACAGTATAATAATAATAATTATATATATATATGTATACTTACATATATATGTATACTTACATATATGTGTATATATATACATATACATATTATACTGGACAACAGTATAATAATACCAACAGTATTGAGATGCCATCTACCACCAATCAGAATGATCATCATCAGGAAAATAAATGACAAAAATTCTGTTAAGTTTATTGGGAAAAGAGGAGTAGTCACGTATTATCTGTGGGTGTGTCAACTGATGCATTCACTCTGAAAATCAGTATGGAGGTTCCCCAGAAACCTAAGAATAGAGCTATAATATGATTCAGTTGTAGTACTCCTGGGCATCTACCCAAAGAACTCTAACTACAGAGGAATTTACTTATCCTTGTTCATTGCCACCCTATTCACAATAGCAGCTGAGATACCCACCATTTGTGTTGTTAATGAAAGCATTCTACCTACACACAGTGGAATTTTTTTCCTCCATAAAGCAAAGTGAAATTATATTTTTTAAGGGGGTAGGACTGGAAAATAAATTATATTGATTAATGCAATATGAGTCACAGAAAAGCAAACATATCTTTTCTCTCCTAGATCCTAACTTCTTTTTACTTTCACATGATCTATTTAGAATACTTGTAGATGCTCAGAGACTATGAGTCATTGCCCAGGTAATGCCGTAGGCTAGGGACATATTAGAAAGCAGGTATTATGAAAGAAGATGAATGTGGGAGGAGAAGATTAAGGAATAAAGGAGTTGGGGAGGTAAGGGAAGTAAATGTGTGCAGGATGGTTAACCAAAACAAAGGGGATAGAAAAGAACTATGTGGAAACCTATTAATTAAGAAATTTAAACATGAAATTTAGATTGAAAAGTGTTTGAAAGACATAACCTTCATAGATAGAAAAAATGTTCTCAGAAACTGTTATTAAACTGAACGTTCTATGCCAGTGATAGCTTAATTCTTAATGTGTTATTGGTCAAAGTGCCTCTAGAGGCTCCCCAAACTATATAGGCTCTTGTCATTCCTTTTGGTTGCCCACTGTCATATAGATAGGAAGAGCATCTGAGAGGCATTGAGTCATTTCCCTACTTCCAAAATCTGAGAATGTGAATGGTAGTTCATACAGAGTTGTTATTAAGGGAAATCATTGTCATAAGACTTCTACAGTCATTGAGGTTACATTCTTCACACTAAAACTTGTTATTTAAATTAATTGTTAGTTGTTATTTGGTATATAATAAAATATACAGAAAAATTAATTATATTTAAAAAGAGCAACCAAATTGTCCTTTTAACTTTGAGAGGAAAGGATAAAGTAGATTTTCTCAAAGAACAAGGGAAGATTGCCACTGTGCTACTTATTCAATCCAAGGAAGATGTTGAGCCTTGGGCTGCTCCACTCTCAGCCAAGCTCCTTACACTATCTTAACGTATTTTACTCCTATAGTCCCTAGGGAGCAACAGACAGTGGGTCAGAACTGCCATTTGGCCTTAAAACATTTTCTATTTGGGAATGAATGAGAGTGCACCAGAATATCTGAAATAATAAGAAAGAGGGAGAATGTGTAAGTGGAGCAATGAGATATGCCAATCTTCATTCTGCAAAACAAAATGCCACTGCTTTTCTTCTTATTACCATTTTCCAACTCAGAACCCTGGTAGATGAAAATAAAAAGACTTGAAAGGGCAAAACTCAAAATCTCTAGCATGGCAGAATCTAAAATACTCAGATCTCTCATAACAAAGGGATTTTTTTCTTTTTTGATGAAAGAACTTGAAAGAATAAAAGCATAATACATATGCAACATGCCTTGTGACCTAGATGCCTTATGGCTACAAGAATGGAACTTCAATGTCAGGGCTAATCAGTTCTCTAGAGCTGCATTACTTCCCCAAAGAGAATCAACATATCAACATTCTCTCTCTCTCTCTCTCTCTCTCTCTCTCTCTCTCTCTCTCTCTCTGTGTGTGTGTGTGTGTGTGTGTGTGGTATAGTGTGATGCCAATATTGTTTCTGATGTTAGATATTCCTATTTTCTTTTTATTCTGCAATATTTTCTCCCTATAGTCTTTTAGGTATGTTATTAGGCATCATGGGGAATGAGGGTATGAGTGTCACAATACAGTGAGTCCTGGTTGTCTGCTTGCTCAATGACAAACTGTCCCAGGATAGCAGTGTGTCAAACACATGGTAAACCATTCAAATTCTGAAGCATAGATGGATGAATGCAATCACTACACCATGTCCATATGTTCATCCAAACAAAAGAGAAAAAAAAATGAAATCAATGTGTTTACTTTTCTTATACAGATACTTCCCTTGTTATTGCATTAACAGAAGAGTGTAACAATTATGTACATACAATTTACATTGTATTAAGCATTACAGATCCTGTTGACATGATAAAATTATCCTGGAGATGTTAATAGTCTGTATGCTGCTGTGGATATTGATCGCTCTGTATACTGTGAATGTATTGCTCTGATTCGGTTGATAAATAAAATGCTTATTGGCCAGTAGCCAGGCAAGAAGTATAGTATAGGCAGGACAAACAGAGAGGAGAAGTCTGGGAAGTGGAAGGCTGAGTGAGGAGATGCTGCCAGCTGCTGCCGCCATGAGAAGCAACTTGTGAAGGCAGAACTGGGAAAAGGTACCAAGCCATGTGGCTAAACATAAATAAAAATTATGAGTTAATTTAAGATATAAGAACTACAAAGCAAGAAGCCTGCCACAGCCATACAGTTTATAAGTAATATAAGTCTCTGTGTGTTTATGTGGGTCGGAGTGGCTGTGGGCCCCGGGCAGGACTGGAGAAAAACTCCAGCTACAGTATGCACACTGTGGAAGTTGTCCCTCACAGACACTGATTTACAATAGTATATATGAAAGGAAGACTTCATGTAGAGAGCACGTTTTTTTCTCAAATTTCAAAGTTTTTTTTTTTTTCAATTCATGCAAAATTCTCTAGTAGTCATTGGGAATTAGTGCATTATTGCCCTTAAACTTCAACTGAAGAGATTTAAACTCAAGAGAAATCAACTTGTCTGAGGTCAACAGGGGAATAGAAAAGTGATATTTCAGGTTCTAAATCTTCTAATCTGCATATGGGATTTCTCATACAGCAAAATATTTTGTCTTGGTCTACTCTGGATATGGGATGATAAAATCTGGAAAAACCTGTGACCCTCTTCATGTTAAAATACCAAAATTAGTTTGACCGTCTCATTCTATCATTCCCCTGCACTCTGCAGTCTCCATACTGCATGTTTCCCAGTAATGCTATGAGTGTATCCCAACACAAAACTTTCAACTTACTTTATACATGTGGGTTGTGTTATTGTCACTTGATTTCACTGTTCCATTGCCTAAACTGTACAGACAACAATGGCTTGCCACAATGTCAAAAGGGTACACATATTGTACTTGTAGCTCACCCATGTGTCATATGTATGCCATGCCTTAGGCACTTTAATTTCCTGTGCCCTACTTGCTGAACCCTGTTCCTTTGCTCCCTTTGCTGTCTTTCAAAGTCTGTCTCATGTATTTTCGTAGTCTCCCAGAGATTACCATCTTAGCCCTTCCCTTCCATCCCCAAGTCCTCTGTGCCTGCATCTATGCACATTATTGCGTCTTCATGCTTCATTTCAGATTTTTTTCCCTTGGGTCTTTCTGATGCACTCACCTTAGCTACTAATATGCACAAAACATCTATTGTTCCAGCTCACAAAGTTGATTTTCAAAAATCACAAAAGTCCAAGAGGAGATTTTTGTGTGACTTTTTTAAGTATATAGAAATTGGAATCATCCTCAGCAATTGAAAAAAAATGAATCAAACACCTCTCCATGGAGTAACAGACGAAAAGCCTATGTGTTGTTAAATGGAGAAATATGTAGGAGGTAAGGCAGTAATTACCTCTTCATACATTGCCCAACAGCAGTCTTCTACCAGCATCAGACAATTTGTAAATGAAGAGGAAGTTTAGGACAGAAAGGGAGAAAGATTGATCTCTTGAAAGCTCCATTTCACAAATACCTTTGGGCATAGCCAATCAACACAGGTTGTTATACATGAACATTTGTCATGTCTCTCTTTTCCAAAAATAGCGATACCTATGAAAGCACTGTTGAAAAATAGAAAAAAAAAAGTGTTTCTATCTCTTTATTTTAAGGAACATTACAAGGAAAGCCTTGTTTATTGTAGTTACGACTTAAACTCAGAGACACGAAAATTGAGTATGGAATTACAGAGGAAAGAGTTTTCAAGATTTGATGGCAGGGAAAATATTCTGAGTTCATGGGAATTCATCACACAGAAAGGAAGGAAAAGAAACAGACATAAAATCACATTTGGCTGAATGATATATCAAGCCACTTGGGTCAAAACAATACTTAGAACTCACACAAACAACCTGATTCTGTAAATTTCTTTCTAAATTGAAGAGCAGATTCCTGTGGGCTTTGAAAGGGAATTCTTTTCTAAATTACTGGGTAATTTTCTCCACTCCAGTTGAGCTATATAATCAGCCATGGTCAAAACATTGTACTAGGAGCACAATAGAACATGAATTCAAGGAAACCATGACTCTATGGACCTGCAGCTATAAAAAGCGGGCAGAAATGAGAATGGCATAGACAGGGGCAGGACTTGGTTGATTTTATTTGAAACAAGAATTCTATATTTGTATTGTATTCATGGAGCCTGGAAATGATTAAAATTTAAAATATATGTTAAATTGTGCAATGTTACCATATTAGACTATTTTAATCCTTGATGATATGGGCTTCATATGCTCATAGTTTGTACCCCTAGTGATAATTACAATAAAACAAGGCCTAGAAAACTGGACCTATACATATAAAATCTTTTCTTCACAGGACAAGTCTTAATTTTGTTTCCTATCCAAGCTGAAAATTGAGCAAGTATTTTTTTGTATTTATGTTTTCATTTCAATCCTTTTAGAAACTAAAACAAGACACACTCCTCTAAAATAAAAACTGATTTTCAAGAAAAATCTTGTATTGATTTCCATGCAAATCAAGTATACAATTTTTTGTTATGAAAATTTACTATTTGCCTTTAAACCCTGTTGTCAATCAATTTGTGTAGGTTTCCTATTTTGGCCTTCATAAATGGAAGAGATGTTCAAATTGAGTCCCTATACAAGTTGTTGGCACTTTGTCCATGTATTCTTGGCTTTGAAACGGACGACAAAGTCAGATTCTTGGCAACATCATTATTTAAAAATGCACTATAAAAATAATTGTTTTGTTTTTGTTTTTCCTGAGAGGAATTGAAATGCCTAAGATCACAAGACATTGAGTAAGGACTTCAGTGGCTGGAATACACAGTGTATGTGACATCACAATTGAAAGCTTTCATTCATTCATTCATTCATTCATTCATTCATTCATTCATTCATTCATATATTTAAGCTATTTCTTTTCTAGCACCAAGTCCCTGTCATGCAATATTGTAAATGCTGTTGCCTCAAAGGAGAAAAAATATATAGTCTCTGGCTCTCAGGAAATTTGCTGTAAATTGATTAGGAAATTTAGGAGGCGTACTTGGACTATGTTTCCCTCTCTTTTCCCTTTTCCACACCTCCAGAAACTGTATTACTAGGGTGAATTGCTTACATTTCTGGGAAGAACAGTGTTGGACCGATAACTGAAAGGTGAGACAAAATTGAAGCAAAGAATGAGGGTGGGGTGTTGGGGTGAACTGCTTAAGAAGACTTACTGTAAAAACCAGGCTGATTTTCAACCACAAACTTCCTCTGTGTCGAATCCTGAGCATTCACATATGAGTCCATTTTGTGCCTTGCGTAGGGATATTTTGATTTATAGGTACATATACATAGCATTTTGTTTGGTTTCATTGGCTGGAAATTTTCACTACTGATTGCCTTTTTTAAAAATTTAGGTACTATTTACTCATTTTTTTTTTTTAGTTAAGAGCTTGGGCACCATGCAACCTGGAGTGTCCCTGTGACCTTTGAGTATAAGCTTTCATGAGCATTTCTTCTGTTTTTGAGACAGAATATCATTTTGCAGCTCAGGGTTGGGGAGAACTCAAAACAATCCTGCTGCCTCAGTCTTTTTATTTGTGGGATTACAGAAGTAAGCTGCCATGTCCTGGTAAGTCTTTTTAAATGTATAACTGTTTGGCATATTAATATAAATAAATAAATATATATGTGTGTGTGTGTGCGTGTGTGTGTGTGTGCGTGTGTGCGTGTGTGAAATTTCTGTATTTTTTTGTGTAGCCATGTCAAATAAGTACAGAACAATTTATAATAATGTGAATGAAAAAATGTAATTTGTTCCAGGTGAGTATAGATCCTAACAGGAGTTGGCAAGGGTTTGAATATATATTCACACAACTAATGAAGTGGAAAATTATTCATAATACCACATGACACATGTTCAAATGGTCTCAGAAGAACACATGACAT
Source organism: Peromyscus melanophrys (assembly GCA_902168415.1). Taxonomy (NCBI): domain Eukaryota; kingdom Metazoa; phylum Chordata; class Mammalia; order Rodentia; family Cricetidae; genus Peromyscus; species Peromyscus melanophrys. The sequence continues at coordinate 28,288 of CABHPR010151664.1, read as the reverse complement.
TAGATTTATGTTTTCTATTTCCTGGAACAGAACAATTACTGTACTGTTCATGATAAAAACATGAGTAAAAAGTATCATATAAATGAGCAGTAAGGATAGGTTATATCATGACATATATTGTAGTATTGGTAGGCTTGGATACATGAGTTCTGTTGAGAGTCTACAGGCAGTGAAGGGATATCCTGGTACAGTCCTTTGCAGTGGAGTTACTGTGCTTCGCCGGGTCTCTGCTCTTTGAAGTGGTTCATCAAATGAAGACTGGAAGATGATTAACAAGATGGAATACTTGGAGAAACTTCTTTCCACTCACCATGGCAACCAATATAGAAACAAGTAAAATCCTGGACCTTATAACATACCTATGACTTAGATGTCATTATCACCCTCATATCAGAATGCACCTAAAGCAGGCAGGGACTGGTAATTGTCCAATATCATGGAAGTAGTTAATCAATCACAGAGTTCAGAAAAAACTCTGGCAGACTGTCACTGAATACAAGTTCTCAAAATTTCTTTTAGTGTTTAATCATGATGAATGAACCAATAATTATTTTGGGAAAAAGTACCTGGAGCATGTACATATGGTCATTACCTACATAAACTCGTTTAATCTGAAAGAGATGCTGCATCTCTGTTAATGGCTCTCAATAGCAAGAATTTTTTGAAATTGAATGAAAGTATCATAGGGGAAAGCTAGATGCATGTTTGGTTTCTGCATTTGGAGGCAAGGACACACTATTGGCAGAGTTTTGCAGATAAGGCATTCTGCTAAGTTCTTTTGCACTTAAGAAATAGCCATAACTAAGAATTGTCCAATTTAAGATGCCAAGAAAACTTCTGTTAAAACATAACACTCTAGGCAGAGTAAGTATTTACCTATTGAAATGCAGACTTTTTTTTTCATTTAAAGGGATAGTCATATATGAGGCATGACAATCAAAGCCAATATGGGTCACTTAATACTTAAAGGTGAGTTTGCTACAAATGGCAACAGTTTAGGGTGATGCTTGTAGGTGCCATGCTTATCACGGTGTATTTGAACTCCCTCTTTGAGAGGACTTATGGAAAGAATAAATGTGATGAGACTTTATAGGGGACAATAGGTCAGGAAGGTGGGGCAGCTGAATGCACATCTGAATCAGAGTTTGCACAGGAATTTTGAGTGGCACCCAGCTGACATTGATCATAACTTGAGAGTTTTGTTTTTGTTTTTACTGTTTGGGTGCTTTTGCTTTTGCAGATTCATCTATCATTATAAACCTGTGGGTAATGTGAATTTAATCTTTCCTCACTACTGCGGTGTTTCATTTCTTATATCTAAAAGCATTTTAATCTATGAAATGAATTATCTGTTCACAAATCAGACTGTCATCTTCAGGTAAGCTGTGCCTGCATGCACACACATATATACACATAAATCCAATTTGCAGTTGTGAATTATTATTTGAAAGGTGTAGGTTTCACATGAGAAATTTCATCATCTGAAATTGCATTGTCATTGAGGATAATAAGAATTGAATTTAGCTACTGAAAGGAACAAAGACAAATATTGAAAGACAGGAGGCTTTTCTAATCCACTGCAGAACTGGAGAGTCTTCTGTGAGATTAAGCTGAGACACCATTTGCAGAAATCAGTAACTGTTTCAGTTTATTAAAAGCTTAAGAGTAAATCTATTTGGGTAATATGTGGTTCGCAAGACAAGAAATTTCTTCAGCATCAATTCTTTCCCTATTTTCATTTCCTCTCAACTCACCAAGAAGTAATCAGCGTGGGAGTACCTCTGATCTCACTAAGAGAACATTCTGATCTTCATTAGTGTAGGGTCGATGCTGGAAATTTTATTTTACATCAAAAATCTAAGGACAGTTCCCTGAGAATCAAAACCCTCTTCTGTTTCAACACATCAAGCTATGGGGGTTCATAATCCCTGTAATTAGTAAACTACTGAGCACACAGCCTTCTAAACAGGGCTTTAAATGTTGCAAATAGAAGATTCATGCTTGAAAATCAATAAACTGAGATCACCATCTTCCTTTATTTGTGTTTTCTCCTTATTTTGTGAGATTAGAGAGGAGTGAGATACTGAGATACAAATGATGAGAAAATTTTTCAGAGCAGATGACTTTGATGTAACATTAATATTCAGTGTCTTCCTTCTGTGTAGCAAGATACACATGGAATGAGATATGAGTTGCTCTGTAGTGATATTTACATACATAGCCATTAACACATTGTTAAAATCATTCTTTTGTACACCCTGCTGATGTAATGTTTCATGATACAGTATTTATTGTGCTGGCACAGGATGACGGGCCAATAGTGTTCTCTCCAAGGTCACAAGCTCTTGTGGAGGATGTTGGCCAAAAAACAAGACAATGTATTAATAATGGTGAGATAAGGTCCGTGATTGAAATAAACACACTGAGGACATTTAAGGTTGTCTTTTGCTGAGGGTCTTTGAGAAAGTGTTAAGAAGGAAATGACCAATGTTGAATTGGGTACGATCAAAAAATGAGATCAATTCAGTGATTGGTTACAATTACATTTTATGTAGATGGAGGGGTGATTAAGTGGAATTAACATTTAATTGTATTTCTAGAATTTTTCCGATTAGGAACCAAAAGGTAGTTAACTAATACCAATGATGTTTAAGTTTGGTTTTTTTTGTTGTTGTTATAGTTTTCTAGCGCTCTACATGTCTATCTTTCTTGAATGTAGTCACATGGCATCATTGATCTTTCCAGCTTCAGCTGTGATTCAGAGTGATCCTATTTCTTTGTTTCATCATGGTTACACAGCAGACTGCTGAAGGACTTTTCACTGGTATGTCTCATAAACTAGAAATTAACCCTACAAACAAAATACATTCTGATTTAAGAGAATGTATTCAGCATCTTAGTATATGAATGTAAGTTACATTTATTTTGTATTTTTCAGTGTTTAGACATGAAGTGGACATTTACGATTTTTATGGAGGACCTGAGAATTGATGAAGTCATATGCATTTTTCAAACAGTTTTGATGTATCTTTGTGTTTTGGCTAATCAGTTTAGTGTGGACAGAAAAATAATTTCCAATATACCCATTTATTTTAGAATGCCCTGGACTTAGGCTTCAGGAGCAGAGCCTTCCTGTCTTCAACCCTAACTCTGAGGAATTGACCAAGTTTGTTTCCTCCTGTACAACACCTTAGCAGCCTTCCTTCCCATGACAATGGAAGTTGTCCTTAGAAATGCTAAGTAACCTGTCCTCTTGGGAAATGAGTACATCTGACTATCTCACTGCTGCAGTGAGTCAAAGTGCAATATGTACAACTTACTTTATTTATAATATATTTTGGCTTATCCTCTTTGTGATGGCTTGTTCCTCAGGAAAGCAGAATAAAGATGAACCACACACTTTAATTTACATTATAGATAATCTGTTTAGAATCTGTTGTTTAAATTCTTTAGTAAAGTGTCATTTTCCTTTGAGAAGTTGCATTTTGAAAATCATTGAATTTCATGTTTTTGTTTGTTTTGTTTTTTGTTTTTTCACTGATGCCATCAAATTAAGGCCCCGTGCATTCTAGGACATCACTGAGATATATTTGCAGCCTTTGAAACTGATTACTCATTAATACTTTTGTTTTTAGTATAGCTGATGCCTATTCCTCATTTATTAGTTGCTGACAAAATCCCAGTGTTATTCAGACACACTGTACCTTCTTCCTCTATATAAGGCTGTGAATTTATCCTCAAAATTAAATTTGTCTAGCCCTTATAAAGCATCTATGGTAAGCATCTGTTTTTCAATAGAGGATATGATCATGTAGCTCAGTTTTGGCCAACAAGATATATATTCTTAAATCTAAATGTTTTATAGCTATGTATGATTAAATATAAATATTTTGTAAGCAAAATGTTTTATTCAAAAATATTTAATCAGAATACAGGAAATTATTCTGCTTTTGCTTATTGCCATTTTGTGTAGTAAGTCAAGCATTGCAAACTGGTAACTGTGGGAAGCATTAGTCCAAACAGAAATTCAATACATTGAGAAAGAAAACTCTTGGTTTCTTGAAAACATATGTGAGGAACATGACAAGTTAGCAAGATGTCTATTCTTCAAAGCTCTTACTAATACATGAGATGATATAATCTCTCCCTCTTCTTCCAAGTACATGAGCACTACATTTATATCAAGTAACTTGGATAAAACCTTATTTACACTCAAAAATATTTCATTTATTTATAAAATATTTTTTCCAAAGTAACCCAGGCGTCTTTAAATTCATTCATTAACCCACTTTACATGAAACTATTGAAAGTCACTTCTAATTTTTGGACAATTGTAGAGCTCAGCGATACAAATGAGAGTGAAACTATAAGGCCATTTTCTTCTTGGACCATGAATCATGGAAGAAGCCGGATGTGTCCCATCTACCTATCAAAAGAATGTGGTTCTCTAAACAACCATACTTCCTCTTTCCCAAGGAATAGAACATCTCAAAGCTATTATGATATCATCTGTTTAGTTCTCAAAATGGCACAGAATTGTGAATATGAGAACGCAGGTGTTCTCCCCTCACTACGTCATCTGCAGGTCCAAATTCAATCACCGCAAATGGGAATTATAAGTTCATATGAACTTCGTATTGACGGTGATGAGCCAATTCTGTTTGTATCTGGTGTTTAGATGTTAACCATAATGTTTATATTTAATATGATTTATATAAATTATGGAATTGTTGGTAAATAGCCCTTTAATCTGAGAAGTGTAAATGAGATCTGTATGCTTTGAATAATTGATAAACATTTTTGCTGTACATGGGGAAATGAGACTGGACTACTCAAATTTCAAAAGCAAAGGCCTTTCCTACAACACTTCATTAACTCCAAATTCTATTCTTTTTTAATGTTTGGCAATGCTTTTTCTTAGTCTTCATTAAAGTTTTCCCCTACTGAGTTCAAGAAAAAGGAAGGAAGCAGGAGGAGAGATGGGAAGAGATGGTGTGTGTGTGGGGGGCATGTGTGGTTGATATATTGTGCACCTCAATAAACTTATCTGGGGGTCAGAGAACAGAATAGTCACTATTTTAAACATAGGTTTAGGCAGTGGTAGCACACGCCTTTAATCCTAGCATTCAGCAGGCAGAGATCTGTCTGGATCTCTGTGTGTTCAAAGCCACACTGGAAACAGCCAGGCATGGTGACACACACCTTTAATCCCAGGAAGTGATGGCAGGAAGCAGAAAGGTATATAAGGCGTGAGGACCAGAAACTAGAGCCTTTTTAGCTTTTAGCTTTTAGCAGCAGTTCAGCTGAGATCCATTGGGATGAGGATTCAGAGGCTTTCAGTCTGAGGAAACAAGATCAGCTGAGGAATTGGAAAGGTGAGGTTGAATGTGGCTTGTTCTGTTTCTCTGATCTTTCAGTGTTCACCCCAATTCCTGGCTCCGGGTATGTTTTTATTAATAAGACCTTTTAAGATTCACATTGCAGGCATGATGGAATAAGAGAGAAAGAAACAGGGACAGATAAATATGAAAGAGACAGAGAGCAAGAGAGAAGAAGGAAGATTTCGTTCAAGTGAAATCTCAATAGGAAGGTTAACATGAAAGCCAAAATCAAAAATTGTTATTTTGATAAATAAAGACATTAACTGTGTAAAGGAATCTCTCTCTCTCTCTCTCTCTCTCTCTCTCTCTCTCTCTCTCTCTCTCACACACACACACACACACACACACACACACACACACACACACACGACTAGGATAGGGACTTTCACTATGTGGGAACTATTTTTGCCATACATGGATGCATATGACTTTACTATTCCCAAGCTTTGACTTTTAAAAGAGAAGCTTGAACGGTGTCATATTACATCCAATTCCAAATGACTCACGTAAGATCGATTATACAAATATGCAAAAATCATTGACAATTGCAATTCTTACTTACAAGCAATTCCTAGCTATTTTTGAAACAATTTTAAACATTTTCAAAAGTGTCATCAATTGCCACATTGCTACATGCAAATTATTGTTGCCCTAAGCACGGTTAGTAATTACAATTAAATTAACTATCTTGAATTTCAACAATACTTTAGAGTCCTTAGTTGGTCCTTAACTGTAATTCCCTTATGAAAATAGCACCTACCCATCAATAGAAAAGAATGCTTTTGAAAATTTCAGCATCTGAGGATTAGAAAATACTCCCTGCAATACTCTAAAGAGAATGTCACTAATCCATCATAATACATGTCACCTCACAAAGAAGGTCTCCCTAGGCTTCTAGCTTTTCCAATGAGAAAAAGATTCATAAATAAGCATATAAATTTCCCAGCATTAAGGACACTTTCTGGAAGACCCACTGGGTCTCAGATGGCACTGGTACAATTGGAAAGATTATGCAATGTAGGCTATCAAGGAACAAAAACACCAGGGAGTGTAGAACTCACAGTGACCATACTGCATCTTCACTAATGGCTTCTAATGAACAGGGAAACAAGCTGGGATATTTTCCCTCATTTAGAATCTATCCACCATTTCTGTTTCTCTACAGAGAATGGCCAGAAGTTCTTCCCACCAGAAAATATAGGTTATTGTTTCTGTTTTGGCAGTGAACAAAGAAAGTGACCCTTCCAAAGAGAGGAACAAGTCAGAAACTCATTTGGGCTATACAGCATGCCCAAATCCACTCCTGGATATGTATCCAGTCCATGGACCTAACCCAGTGTAGGACTTGGCTAGCATTATCACCCTACTGCAGGACATAGCCAGCAACCCTACCTCAGTTCAGCTTGCAAACCTCCCCATGCCTCACCAGTAGTACTGTTTGGATACAAACTCACTCAGAAGTGCCATTCATTAAAGAGCACAGGCTTCAAATCCACCCTACACAAAGCAATTGTGAAGCCCAGCCTGAAGCTCTTCCTAATGTAGGAATCTAAAAGGTACAGCCTATTTGCAGAGTGTGGACAGCAGCTTGGCCTGACCAAGACGAGGAGGAAGACTCCCATCCCTATGAAGATTACTGGGTTGGTCATTTAAAACCCCAGGCTATATGGCTGGAAAACATCATTACCTGTCAAACCAAGTATATGAGGGTTAGAGTATACACAAGAATGAAAGAACTTAATCAGTAGGAATTAAGGAAACAGTCATGAAGAGATAATGTTACAACATATTCCACTCATGGTTCAAGAAGAGTTTTATTCTTCAGTGTGGACCTCACTTCAACTTGTCTTTGTCTTCAAGGATCCTGATGTTTGAGAGAACAAACATTTATATTGAAATTAATTCTCAATTGGACTATCAGTCCATTTGTTGTATTTCATTTGTATATAGGAGGGCTACTGATTTTGATGTATTGATTTTGTGACCTGCTAGACTGCTGAAAGTGTTTATTAGTCATAGATGTTTCCTAGTGGAATTTTTCTGATCACTAAAATTGGACAGAAGAAAACAAATAACACATTTGAAGAATGAGGTATAGAACTAAATACAGAATTCTCAACAGAGGGAACACAAGTAGCTGAGAAGCACTTCCTTAGCCGTCACAGAAATGCAGTTAAAAACGTTTTGAGATTTCATCTAACGATGGTCAGCAAGGCCAAGATCAATGAACAAATGACAGCTGATGCTGCTACGATGAGTGGTGACACTCATCCATTGTTGTTGTAGACTTGTACAGCTACCAAGGAAATCAGGCAAGGGTCCCTCCAGGAGCTGGGAATAACCTATTCCAAGTTCCAGTGACTCTATTTTTGAGCATATACTGAAAGGATGCTTCATTTTATCACAGAGACACTGACACGGCATGTTCATTGATACTTTATTCATAATAATGAGACTGCAAGCAGCTTAGATGTCTGTCAATGAATGCATGGATACAGAAAAATTCCAGAATGAACTATTACTCATCTATTTAAAAAATAAAATCAATATAATCAAAAGTAAATAGAGCTAGAAAAAATTGTCCTAAGTTAGGTAACCCTGACCCCAAAAGACAAATATGCTGTGTATCAGCTTAGATGTGGACATTAGCTGTTAAGTCTTTGAGAAGCAATCTACAATTCATAGAACCACAGGAGTTAGTGATAGAGAATGGGGGGTGGACCTCCTTAGGAAGGAGAAATTGAATAGATAATTATGGATGGAGGGGTGAACACTCATGAATGAAAAATCAATCCTCTCCAATATAGTATCACTGGAGATACAAACCAGAATTAAGTCTAGGATCCATGCCCAGCCATAGATGGCCAGAACAAAATGAACTCAATCGCATATTTGGAGGTTTTTGTCTCAAGGTTTTGACAGGTATTTCTTTTTTAACCTTACATTATGGCTGGGTTTGCATTTTTATGGAATTCCTGTGTATATGAACATACAGGTCTCTGCATCCATAAGTGTATCACTTGCTTTTTCTTTGGCTCTATTTCTTCAGTTTGTTTGTCTGTTAATGTCCTATTATGATTTGAGGTTGTTTTATCTTATTTTATTAATATTCTTTAGATGGCTGCTTGTTTTGTAAAGAGAGATAAGAAAGACATAGGTTCTAATAGGAAAGGGCAGGGGAATCTTGGAGGAGTTGGTGTAGGGAAAACCATGATCAGTATATAGAGTATGAAATGTATCAACTTTCAATTTAAAAAGGAAAAACAGTAATACAAACCATACACCATTCAGAAAAATAATCACAGAACTTTCCATTTGTTTAAGTGATCTTAAACATCTTAAAGAAAACTATCAGGAGGAGGTAGAGAAGAAAAATGGGAAAGAAAGGAGATGAGCATGCTCAATATATAACATACATATAAATAAAAATATGAAAAATACATAAAATGTCTGGTGGTGTTTAGAGATATGTTGAACCTATTTTATTAGATTTTGTTCATTTTTGTTTTTAATAATATTAAATTAAAATATTCTTTTAATTGTTTTTAGTTGTATTTTGAGCTAATAACATCTTTACCTAAAATGTGCATTATATTAGTTTGTTTTCAAATAACATATTTTGTCTCTATATACCCTAGGGGATTAGAAAAATAAATATTTTGTTTGTTGATTATTCTAAGCTTCAAATTTTTATTTATTGCCTCCTATATATGTAATATATGCAATGTAATATTTACTAGGTGGGGACGAATAGGGGTTTGTTTGTTTGTTTTGAGACATGATTTCACTATGTATGTTTGGCTGACCTGGAGTTCTCTAATTAAAATAGGCTGTATCAAACTCACAGAGATTCACTTGCCTTAGCTTCTCTACCAAGTGTTAGGATTAAGGGCATGCCACTATGCCCAGCTAAGGACTTTTTTTTTTAAATCCCTTATATCAATGGGAAACTTTCCTGTGTAATATGAAAAGTTATATTTGTATTAATATTACTTATTAGTATAATAAATCTTTCCCTTCTGGGTTGCAGTAATTGTCTTTTCTTTAGTGACTGAAAGTAAATTCTAACCTCTCTCCCCAACTTGTTGCTATGTCCCAGACCCCAATTCAAACAGGAACCCCCTGAAAACCCAGGGGCCACTTGTCCCAGAGCAAACAGTAGGATGAAGGCAGACCCACACCTTTCCAACTGCTTTTGAGATTCACCCCCATCCCCAGTCTCTTTCTGAGCTTTGTAGCAGGAAACCTGCTGTAGTTTATTCATCTCTCTGACTCCATGCCCAAGGGATCACAAAAACCTTCTCCAACCTCCTTCCCCCAGCTGTCCCAGTATCCCAGCCTCTACCACTAGCAACAGTTATCTGCTCGTTTCTGTTATCACACTGCTAAGCCTGCCAGGAAAACAGGTGACACAGTGCCATCACACTCTGAAAAAAATCCAGAGAGGAAACAGAAACCAAGGAACAAAACACCCACTCAAGAAGACAAATAAAAAAATCGGCACCTAGACATTTAATCAGCCAAAACCCAGAAGCCTAGACCCCAGCTTAAAAACAAAATGAACAGAATAACAACCAGGGCAACATGCTTTCACTAGAGCCCAGCTATCCTACCATACAGTAAGCCCTGAACATTCCAACAAAGTTGAAGCTCAAGAAAAAGACCTTGAAACAAATTATATGAAGATGATAGAGGTCCTTGAAGAGGAAGTGAATAAATCCCTTAAAGAAATCCGGGGAAACACAAGCAAACAGTTGAAGGAAATGAATAAAACTGTTCAAGACCTGAAAATGGAAATAAAAGCAATAAAATGACACAAACTGAGGGAATTCTAGAAATGAAAAATTTAGGAACTACAGAGGAAACTTCACCAACAGAATACAAGAGATGGAAGAGAGAATCTCAGGCATTGATAATATGATACAAGAAATGGATATATTAGTCAAAGAAAGTGTTAAAACTAAAAATAATAATAATAATAATTTCCTGACACAAATCATCCAGGAAATCTTGGACACTATGAAAAGACCAATCATAAGAATAATAGCAACAGAGGAAGGAAAAAAATCCCAGCTAACAGGCCCAGAAAATATTTTCAATAAAGTCGTAGAAAAAGAACTTAATATGACTAAGGAAATGCTTATAAAGGTATAAAAGAATATAGAACACAAAATAGATTGAACCAGAAAGGAAAGTCCCATCACCATATAATAATAAAAACATATAGAACAAAGAAAAAACAGTAAACTCTTTGAGGTAAAAAGACCAAATAACATATATAGGCAGACCTATTAAAATTACACCTGACTTCTCAATGAAGACTCCAAAAGCTAGAAAAGCATGGACAGATGTGCTGCAGACTGTAAGAAGCCACAGAGGCCAGCCCAGAATACTATACCCAGCGTAACTTTCAATCAATGTAGATGGGAAAAACAAGATATTCCATGGTACAGTCAAATTCAAACACTAGCTATCTACAAATCAAGTCTACAGTAGATACTAGAAAGGAAACTCCAACTTAAGGAGATTAAGTACACCCATGAAAACACAGAAAATAAATAATCTTATATCAGCAAAACCAAAAGAAAAGAAGTTTACACACACACACACACACACACACACACACACACACACACACAATGTACTCTTTCTTTCACATACATATACCACCACCACTAACTTCACCAAAAATGACAACAAAATAGTAGTAACCAACAATCACTGGTTATTGATATCTCCCAATATCAATTGTTTTAATTCTCTAATAAGAAGACACAGATGAACAAAATAGATGTGAAAACAGGATTCTTCCTTCTGCTACATACAAGAACTACCTCAATACCAAGAATAGACATGACCTCAGGGTAAAGCCTTGGAAAACATATTGCAATAAATGGATCTAAGTGGTGTAGCCATTAAAATGATGTAGCCATTTTAATATCTAATAAAATAGACTTCAAACCAAAATCAATTAGAAAAGATGCAGAAGGATACTACATACCCATCAAAGGAAAAATCCATCAAGATGGCGTTTCAAATTTAACATCTATGTCTCAAATATGAGGACATCAAAGATAAAAGACACAACAATATTACAGCATAAATCTCATATTGAACACCACACACTGATAGTGGGAGAATGCAATAAAGCACTTTCACCAATGGACAGGTCATCAAAACAAATGAAAACCAAGAAATAGAAATACTGGCACTAACAGATGTTATAAAGCAGGTACCTAATAGATATTTACAGAACATTTCACCCAAACAAAAAAAATACACCTTCTTCTCAGCACGTAATGGAATATTCTCCAAATCTGACCACATGCTCATCCAAAAGGCAAGTCTCAGCAGACACAAGACAATTGAAATAACGCCCGGCATCCTGTCAGATCATCATGGATTAAGGCTGGATATCAACACCAGAAACACCAGGAAGCTTACAAACTCATGGAAAGTGACCAACTCTTCTGAATAAGAACTCTGGATATAAGTAAAGAAAGAAATTAAAGATTTCCTAGAATTTATTGAAAATGAATGCACAACATTCATTTTCAAGCTTATGTCCCAAGCTTATGGGACACAAAGAAAATGGTGCTAAGAGGAAAGTTCATAGCACTAAGTGCCTATGCAAAAAAAAAAAAAGGAGAGATCTCATACTAGCAAGTTAGCAGCAAACCTGAAATCTCTAGAACAAAAAGCAGTAATCACACCCAAGAGGAGCAGATGGCAGGAAATCATCAAACTGAAGACTGAGATTAATAAAATAGAAACAAAAGGAACAATACAAACAATCCATGAAACCAAGAGTTGTTTTTTTTTTCTTTTGAGAAAAATCAGTAAGATAAACAAACCCATATCCAACTAACTGAAAGATGGTGAAAGAATATCCATACTGACAAAATCAGAAACAAAAAGAAGGACATAACAACAGACACCAAAAAAATCCAGAGAACATACTTTAAAAACCTCTAATCCAATAAATGGGAATATCTAAAAGAAAGGGATAGTTTTCTCAATAGATACCAATTATCAAAGTTAAATCAAGACAGATGAACAATTTAAATAGAACTATAGCCTCTAGTAAAATAGAAGCAGTCATTATAAGTCTCCCAATCAACAAAATCCCTGGACCTGATGGTTTTAGTGGAGAATTCTACCAGACTTTAAAAAAAAGTTAATACCAGTTCTCCTCAAATTATTCCACAAAATAGAAATAGAAGGATCATTGCCCAGTTCAATTTAGGAGGCCACAGTTACCCTGGTACTTAAGGCTCAACAAAAAAAAGGTAACTATAGACTAATTTCCTCTATAAATATAGCTCCAAAAATACTGAACAAAATACTTGAATACTGAATTCAAGAACCTAACAAAAATATCATCCATCAAAATCAGGTAGGATTCAGCCCAGACATTCAGGGATGGTTCAATATACGAAAATCAGTAGTGTAATCCATCATATAAACAAACTGAAAGAAACACACACACACACACACACACACACACACACACACACACACACACA
>CABHPR010151663.1:21851-35520 GCA_902168415.1 Peromyscus melanophrys | reverse complement strand
AAAAAAAAAAAGACAGAGGATCCAGTGTGTGTTACGCTACACACTTTGACAGTGGAGAAGTATATTGCGTGTTTTGGGAGTCAGTCTTCAGGCTTTTGTCTTCCAAGGCTCCTCTAGCCTGAAACCAGCTGAGTCCTGCATAAACACACAAGCCATGTGCACCTCTTGACGCCTGCGGCCCCCCGAGCCTGCAGAACACACAGTCCACCATCAGTGACCACAGCTTTTCCTTTAGCTCTGTACGTGTACTCTGGTATAACAGGGCGTGGCATGAATGTACAGGAAAATACAGGTTTTAGTCTATGCAGTATCTATAATAATTATGGAGTAAAATAAGTTAACTTGTCTAATGAGGGGCGCTGACGGGCAGCGCACATCTGTATTTTACATTTTAAAGTCTCTGCAGGCATCTACTTTGGTTAGTTATCAACAATATCAACACAAGCACTGATCAGAGAGCTCAGCAGCAGAGTCCAATAATATTAACAGATATATTATTTCTTTCTTTTTTTTTTGAGACCCTGGGAAAGCCCAGTTTTAAAATATTATTAAAGTGTTCTAACATTTACACACTATGAAGAGTTAGATCTAATAAAATAAAATTTCTTCAAAAATAATCTTGCAGTGCTCTTTTAGGCCTGCTCTGAGAAGTTGTCACCAGACATCCACACTTTGGAAATAGGACTGCCACACGCTCACACACCCCAGCTCACACACACATAATTCCTTATACAGACCAAGAACAAAACAAAACAAAACACAAAACCCCTACAAACACCCCCCCCCAAACCCTTATCCCATACGTTGGGAGAAAACAAAACCCCGGACCCAATGGTTTTTGCCAATAAGTCTGTTATTTGTCGGACTGGATGGTCGTCATGTCGTTGATGATGATTGGCGTCAACTGTAGGTTATGTTGATGACAGCTAGAAATCCAGGTGACTCTGCAGGTGGCAGGTCTTCAGATAAAAGGAATTGGCCCCGATCCCAGCCTCACATCACCCGCCTGCAATGTCTTGGAGGCCATTATTGCAAACGCGTTCGGAATTCTATTTTTCCCTCCAGAGTAATGAACTTGTATGCATCACTTTTAGCCCTTTTGCTTTTTTTCACATAGGTTAAAAAAAAAATTCCTTCTTCATACAGTTACTGTGGAGGTATAGGCAGCAGTTAAGCAGTTAGATATTTGTCTTCAGGTTTTTTTTGTTTTTGTTTTTGATAGTTTGAAATTAGTAGATTACAACTGAAGGTGCTGCCCAAAAGTTATCAGTGAATCACAAGGGTTCATAAAAGGTGCTTGGTTAATAGTCTTGATCATTTTCAGCTTTACTCCCTCTCTCGAGTATCAGAAGTTGCTCAGAATCCAGTGCTCGCCATATTTCCCACTGGTTTGGCCTGTGCTAGACGTGGATAGGCCTGCACCATGCGAAGAGACTCTCGGATCTCCAGGTTAAGTTCCATCAGTTTGGAGTTAGCCTCGGACATGTCCAGGTTGGAGCCGATGACCGCAAAGCTGCCCGTCTGGCCTAGTGTCTGGTGGTGGAAGTAGATGTGTAACAGCGTCTGCACGGGGTCGTCGTCACAGCTGCCGAAGATGTCGTTGGGCCAGAGGGTTCTGGAAATATATAGCGTTAAAGTTCTGAGATGTAGGTCATGACTCTGTAAGCTACATTTGAGGTTAACGTCTGTGAACCAAACTGCCTGGCTAGAGTAACTGGTATCTGTTTATTACTTGAGGGAATGCACCACGGTGCTGTGCGGTCTCCCCCACTTACCTAAAAGCTTTGACTTGGGCTACTGCCGACACAAACTCCTTGTTTTTCAAAGTTTCAATCAGAGAATGAATGGCGGTTTCTATTGTGGTCTGTGCAGCTTTGGAAATATCGATCTCTTCATTTTCCGAAGCCGCCTCGGCTTCCTTAAGGATACCTTCCAGCTGGGCAAGTTCCTCTGACATGTTGATGACCTACAACAGATATGTCCTTAAAGATCTGTTCCTACAGTCAGGGATACATGGTCAGGGATAGAGCTGATGGTGGAAACACTCTTCTTTCAACAGGAATATAAATTAGCCACCAAAGAAAAAAACCAAGGAGGGGGGCAAACAAAACCAGGCAAAGTGTCTTCTCATATAACCCGAGGGCTACTCTGAACCTGAGAGCCTCCTGTTCCGACTTCCTGAGTACTGGGTGTTACAGTACATGTGTCCCTATACCAAGTTTAGATAATCTGGATATATTAGGTTGCAATAAATGTTTATACTATATTTTAGAAGATTATAATTGCTTTTGGACAGTGAGGAAAATGCATTTTAGAAGGTTATTTACCCAGGATACTTTATATAATGTGTATACACATATGTCTATATATGCATATATACACACATATACATATGTATATATAAATATAAAAAAATTTATAATTAAAATTTTTTGACCATTTTCCCAATGACAAATTTAGTAGCAGTAATGTAAGGAGGGGAAAAAGATTATAGTCAGTAACTGTGAACCTATGTATTAACCTCTGTATTAATGTCGCTATGTATTAACCTCTGTATTAATGTCGTGTGCATTCACAAACTATAGAAACAGATGAGATGTTAGGGCTGTCACAGTAACTTTATGCATGCTTTACGTTCGATGATGGGTCTGTTTCTGCTACCAAACCTCTGGCTTAACTGCTGTGTATCAGCTCTCTTATTTACTATGTGAAAAAGAGCTAACTGATCCACGGAGAAAGTTCAATGCCAAGTGGCTTTTGACGTTAGGCGTTCTAACAAGACACGTACACACACGAGCACATGCTACACACGTGCATGCACACTCCCACGTGTGTACTGACTACTTCCAGAAGCGTCCTGACGCCCAGGGGAACTTACCTCCGCTTCGTTTCTGATCGTGTTTACTTGGTTGATGAGCTTACAGTAGGCCTGGAACAGAAGCAGCAGCTGGAAGTGCAGTTTGTACAACCGCCTGCAAAGCTCCAACTCCTGCAAAGAAGGGGTGTTAACAACGGGGGTTAACCGAGGCGCCCTTTTCCAGACCTGACTAGATCACACACTTCAGTGAAACATCACACATATGTTAAAACCGTCTTGGCATTTGTGCTTCCGCAGTAAGCAAGTTAATATGGTGTGAAGCTGATGGGAGGCAGGAGAAGAGTGCTTTGGGGGCTGGCGTTCAGATAACAAGGCTTTGCTGCTGGTTACAGAATCCCTTTTTAGTAGGAAGCACATTGTCACACTGGACAGACAGGGTCAGAAGGCAGTATGTAGGATGCTTTGGAGGAGAGGACTCGATGTAAATTGGAAACTCTAAGCGGCTGCTGGGAGGAATTTGCAGCTGCACAGGCTCTGGTCCCATGAGGTCCTGATGCACCTGTCAACCGGAGCAGAGCGAAACTGGGTGTCCTCTTACCAAAAGGAAGGGGCGTCTAAAGAAACGGACTCTTTAAGAAAACCACCTGGTGAGCTCCTTTAAGTGAGACTGCGAAGCGGACATGTGCGATTCCAAATTGAAAATGTAAAAGGAGAGATGTCAGGTACAGGTGTATAAAAAAAGTTGTAACCGCTGGTTGCATATTCATTATAAAGTCTTAACTGTTTCATTTTATAGGACCGACATGGTCATGGATTAGGGGCTATGCGAAACTGAAGCATACTAGTTTTCAAAGTGGTCAATGACAAAACATTGCTAGGTCACAAGAGGGCACATGGCAGATGAAAACCAGTTTGTCTCGCAAGGATAAGGAATCTAGAAATCAAGACAGGCCACTTACTGCTAGAATTCCCATTTGCTAAGCAAGGTGATCGGGTCACAAAAAAATACAAAGAGAAAAAGATCAAGAATTAGTATAAGAAATCATTGTAACTAAGGTTACAGATGCCCCACGCAAACTGAAGAACACATTTATACCCCAAACAACGCTTTATGAAGTCCTTTCAAACTACTTTCTGGACACTTACTGTAATAACTTCAGGGTGGGCTGTGTTTTCCCTCTGGCAAATAAAAATTTGTGCTACAGTTTAGTTTTGTATAAAAGGCACAAAAAATAGAACAAGGTGATCTTGGGAGCCCTAACTGTTGTAAATGTTCTTCGATCTAGGATTTTTTGTCCTTCTCCCAACAAAGCTAACTGTAGTAACATTTCCATGAGTGCAGTGGTGAAGCTTATTAAATGAATTTACCATTATTTTTTTAACCAAAGGACTGGCTGAACTGGCTCCTAATCTATGCAGGAAAACACTTCTCCTACCTAGCAGCAGGCTCTCTGGTGCGGCTCATTCGAGACGTTCCTACCTGTTCGTCTCTTAGATCTCAGGCTGTCTCACTCCTGCTGAGGCCCACAGGACAGAACACAGAGAGCTAGTGTGTCTTTACAGTACACTTCAAATGGCATTTATGCCAGAAGTTTGACCTAACTAGGTGTGTGCAGCAAGTGGAGATGACGTATGTGAAACACACAGTGAAAAAGCCTTGGGATGAAGAAGAGTGACTTGGAATTAAAACAGACTGTTGGTGTGTAAATGGAGCTTCTGGAACCTGCTTTGCTGAAGTATCCTCGGAAGGGCTTTTCATTTTGTTTTATTATTTTTTTTAAAGCACATTTATTCCTGTCCGTTTAGAAAGGATTTGCTAAGCAAAGGTGAACTTTAGCTCTACACAGCTGACCATAAATTATGCAAACAGTGGCCCGGTAACATTAGCAGAGCACAATCCAAATGTCAGACAGTTAGCAGGGGGTTTTACTTCTAAGGTTTTATTTCATATAGTTTATTTCAGGTGGGAATTCAAGCTTTAAATCCCTTTTCTTATTCCTGTTAGCATGTTAAATGGAACTGATTGTACACATACATGCCAACAGTGTCGGATTGGACGTGCGCTGATAAAACTTATGGCTGCTACAGTTATATGCAACCACACAAACTATAGCTGTGAATTAGCAAAACTGACACATACACACATTTTAAGTACACTGATATTTGCATGATAGATTTTTGTCTTAATTTAATAAAATATTTACTGACAGCTTGTATAGACTGGCACATGGACAGAGGCAGCATAAAGCCATAAGAGGAAGAATAGAAACCAGTCTTAAGTGGAGTCTCCATTTTTCACTCAGTACATCTCAAGCTGTTCACTGAGTCTTGGAGATTATGGAATTGTTTTAGAGGTAGAAGGATTATTAAGAACCACTCAGCATCTCCACCTCGCTTATTCGATGCTCGTAGGGATCATTAAAAATATCCACTGGGTTCAATTCTAGAGTTAACTTCCATCTTATTTCTTTATCCATGATTTTAATTTTCCTTTAAAATAGTACAGAGCTTAGAATTACCTGTCTAGGTTTGAAGCTTGGTTTCTACTATTTACTTATGAGATAAATTGACCTCTCTGAGCCTCACTTCCCTCATCTTCAAAACGGGGATAATGAAGGGACCGTTCAACCGAGTTGCATGGAAGGGGATTATGAAATATATACTGGCATTGTGCCTGAAAAGCTTAATAGTTAAAGTATGATTTTCTCAAGATTTCATTCTTATATTAGTATAACCTCTATGGAATACACTATTATAAATGTAACTGCAGTTGAAAAAGGTGGGAATTCAAATGTCAGGTGTGGAGGGGTCTGAGTTGTTGAAGGCTTTCTCCTAGTATGAAGTTTCTCCCACAGGAATAACATATAGGTCTTAACATACTATGGGGGGGGGGTGTATTATAGATGTGCCTTTCTCTAAGAAAATGTGTTGCTATTGCTTAAAACAACTAGGGAAAACCATAACGGACCCACAATTTCATATTTAGAGTAGTATGGATATAGAGCACATTGCTCTAGGGTCTGTTTTTCTCACCAGACAATATATCCACAGAATACTAATGTACAACCATTTTTTTTCCCCTAAGAGGCAGATACGACTAAAATGCCGACCTGGACTGTCTAGATACCCATCAAGCTTATCTAACTCAATGTTATTAAGCTTCAGTCACAAGCTGGTTGTTCATTTTTATTAAAGTGAAATTTTCATTACTAAGCCCATATTTCACTGAACCTAACTTTCAAAAAGATTGTTCTGATAAACCAAAATGAAAAAGGCTTACAAACATTCTAGGAATATCGAGTACGTACAATCGCATGCATACTTTTTTTTTTATAACGCCCAATGTCTCACTCAGCAAAAAGACTTACCTGTGCATTGGTGTTTATCCTATATATGTCTTGGCTGGCACCAAACGTCCTCTTACAATTCTCTAACCACTAGAGAAATAAGTAAGGGTAAATACATTTCAATAGTCATCACAGAATAAACAAAACTAGCGTTACAAGTCTGTCTATAGAAAACCAGAAACTGACCTGAAAGGCTAGCACTGGCTGTAGACACAATTTATCTCCACCTCAGGCCAATCATTAATATGGAACATACCAATAAGGGATCAATACAATAAGATGCATACACTGAGTTTATTAACAAAGACGGAATCGGTGTGCTTGGGACCCGCAGTGTCCCATATTGTAAGATCCTTCGCTTTGTAGATTTTATTGGAAATCTTTGCTGTCTCTACCTGACCTTTGTGTCTAAATGTGAGATGTGGAAAATGAAAGATTCACTTTCCCTTTGGTCAATTTAATAAAGGTAACTTGCAGAAAAAGAAATGAGCTAGGGTTGTCTGCTCATCCAAAATGTAGTTCTCTGAAGATGCACGCCAATTTTAATTAGTGAAACAGAAACCAAGATCCATCTAAATCCTGTTTCGATTTATTTCCTTTCGGATGGTAATAAATGACAAGCATGCTATCTCTGAGGCATTTTGGATATAGAAACCAAATGCAGGTTTTCTTTACCTGGGGGGGGGGGGAGCTATTCTTACAGTCGATACTAATCTAAAATAAAGCAGCATTGTGGATGTGTAGAAAAATGGAGCCACAGAGTTTCCAAAGTGAGGGCTAAGGGCCTTCAGATGAAGCTCCTGGGCATTGACGGTTGATGTCATCAGTTCTGGCTGACTGGGATTGTGGCTTTGTTTTTGGTGTGTGCGTGTGTATGTGTGTGTGTTTGAAATTAAGTAATCAAATCAACCACACAGACTGCTTCCTTTGAAAAAGACTACCAGCTCATTAAGTTGCTCCCTGGAAAACATCTTAGTGTTAGGTATTTAAAATCCTCAACTGGAGCTCAGTGTTCCACAGACAAAGAATGAAAATGAGAAATGGTAACTGTTTCAAAAACAATCTCTTTGACCTTTTGTTCCTTTTGATGGCAATCACCCAGACTACACTGGCCCTTGGGCTATTTTTTTGACAGCATCTTGGAATACAAACATGTTAAACCTTTCTGGTAAGATATGGCTGGTGGCAGTCACTGTCAAAAGCCAGCGGCAGACTTCTTGACAGCAGCAAAACCAGCTGACATCTACCACGGAACTCGGGCGTTCATCTCTATTCCTGTAGCATGTTAAAATGTATATGCACTGAATTATAACTACTTGCCCAGTTTGTCCAAGTCAACTAGAAAATGGAAAAAGAGTTGATGATTTACTGCCTATTCTGAAAAAATTGAACATCACATACCCTATCTAGCATTTTAGGGAACACTATTTATTTGATTTTTTCCCCAATAATAGAGTCCGATGACTGCATACTAGCCTTCTAACAGCATGCCCCAGAGGGGTCACGCAGAGAACCCCTACTTCCTACCTGATTGCTCTCCTCATGTTTTCTTTGCTCAAATGAAGGTGAAAGTTTAGCTGTGGAGGGAGGTTCCGTTTCTAAGCACGACAGAGCAACTTATGTGCAAGCAAGCAATTGTCCAAGGACAGTATAGACACTGAGCTCTCAGCCAGGACTTCGGTAAAGTACTGCAGTGAGCCCTGCATCTGTCCCTTGCTGTAGAGGGTGGACAGACAGTGGTAGCTACAAGTTCATGCCCTAAGGTTTCTGTGGGCTGTGACATGCAGTTATCAGTGATAGTGAGGTACCAAGGGATGAGACGCTGAAGGAAAAAGGGACACTCTAGTAAGTGAGCCTGACTGTCTGTGTAGCTTCCTCTTAGGGCGCTTGCTATGCTGAGCAAGTGCAGGAGAAGGTTCTAGAAGAAAAATCAATTTCTAGTCCCATGGTGCTGGGGAGATCAATGTCCAACTCCTTCTAAGACTTGGAGGTCCTGCTCACCTCAGGCTATCACACCTGATCCGTAGAGGATAGAAGAACCCTGAATGTGGACCAAAAATACTAGCTGGGGCTGGGGGGAGATCTCAGTGGTGGAGGCCTTACCTGGCATACAGAGGCCCTATAAAAACAAAAGTCACAGCTAGCAGAGCAACTGCATAAAGATACTCCTGATAGAACAGGAGAATGAAAGCAAAGCAATGAAGCCGTGTAGGTAAGAACTGGGCGGATGGAACCCCAGGAGTCAATGTTTATTTCTCTCTCTCAGCGAAATCAACAGACTTGCCCTTGGAACACACCACCAGCTTTGTTGTAAATTAAACTATCCAAAGGGCTGTTACCGGTGTTTGTCATATGCCACAGTCTGTCTACTCCGATATAGGGAGTTGATTTGAAATCTCTGTGTGTCAGTGGCTAGAAGTAAAACTTCAAATTTTACTGTTTTAGATTTTTCTAGAAGGGGAATAATACTTCTAGCATGTTGTCTTGGTGGCAAATATTAACTCAGTTCTAGGTATGAAGAATGGCATAAATAATGTACAAACAACTAGGGTGGCCATGTCCTCAAAAGACTTTGTTTACGGAAAATAAACAGCTAGCCAGATCTGTGTAAAGTTATCTGATCCTATGTTTGAGAAAATTGTATAATTACAAGCATTTGTATGCTCAAATACATTTTAGGATTTCCATTATTATGCTGTTTGATTTTCAAGTACATTAATTCTATAGATGATATTTTTACAAAATTGGATCTTTTGATTAAAAAAAAACAAAGCAAAACAAAACCAACAAAAACATGGTTTGGTCCTCTGGCCTTTCATTTCTCATGTTAATGTCTGGAGTTTCTGGGTGAAGGTCTAGCATGTCATTAGCTAGATTACCTGTATGCATTTGATGTGGCCTCATTAAAAGTAGTTACCTGTTGCTGTAAAATCAACCACTCTAACATGTAATGGCTTAAAATAACAGCAAAAAGAAAAACCTACTTGCTACTTGTATAACCACTATCCCTGATTTGTTGGCTCTTAGCTGGGATGCCTCTCTTTTCCTCTACTGGCCAATCATCTTGTAGTAGGGGTCAGAGTCCAAGTCTCCTGGAATTTCCCAAAGCTTCCCATACCCCGATAAGTTTGGTGGCAGAAGCAACACTGTAGCAGACCTCTCCAGGCTTGTCCTGGGAGTCTCGGTGTCTTGTCAATGCTGGTGGTTGGTTAGAGTCGGCTACAAGGCTGTCCCAGACTGCAGCGTGGGTAGTGCTGAGCTGTGCTGGAAAGGTGTGCAGACCAGAGAGGCCTGACTTCCTGGGCCACTGCGGTAACAACCACAGTGTCTAGCATAGGCAGTGACTTCTGAAGACCCACAAGGCACAACCCCAGTGGGATAGACAGACTGATAACTCGCATCTAATTAAACTGAAAGTTTTCTGGTTATCAAAAGATACTTCAGTAGCGAAAATGATAGCCCCAGAAAGAAAAGTAACTTCAATACATACATCTAATAAAAAGCATGTATTGAGGGCCAGCAAGAGGGCTCACTGGCTACAGGCACTTGCCACCAAGCCCGACAACCTGAGTTGGATCTCTGGGACCCACATGGTGGAAGGAAAAGAACAAACTCCCACAAGGCGTCTATGACTACTACATGCCATAGTATGCCCCTTCCTTGCCCACAAACAATAAATAAAGCTTATATTTAAAACAAAGACCTCTTCTAAATACCCGAGAAAACAGCTCTTTACAGACACCCACAAGCTACTCCCTAGGAAGATATCTATGCTCAAATATTAGTGATGAAGGTAAGCCAGGCATGCTGGTGCCCATCTCGAAATCCCAGCACTTGGGAAGCTGAGGTGAAAAGGATGGGGAGTTTGAGGATAGCCTGGAGTATATGAGTTCCAAGCTATCCCCTCTCTATAACAAAAGCCTCTTTCAAAGCACAAGAAAGATGACTGTATTGGAATGATGTTGTTCATTTATGGCAGAAATTACAAAAACCAGTACCAGGTGATCACCAAGGGATGAGGCAATAGAAAGGTCATGTCCACCTGCTAACAGTTTTTAGTAAATTGCTTGGTAGACTCACACACATTCTACGGCCTAGCCATTCCATTCCCAGAGGGCTCCTCGGCAGGTGCGTGGACATCTGTACGCAGACAGCATTTGCAGGGTGACCTGACCGCACCTGGTAATTCCCTGCGCCGAAAGCCCTTTTCTTCCATCTCATTATTCTTTCAGACCAAATATGAGCTCCCACTCCCCTGATATGGACAGAGAGCCTTGGTACAGCTATTTTCTTTCCCTGAAGCAATCCTCCAACCCCAAATTCAGTCAGACTCCAAGATCATGTCCCAATCCCACCAATTTTCCCTCCCCTTGGAAATCATACACAGTACTCGGCTTAGTCCTGCTTTGCCAGACCATCTGACCGAGAAGCCTCAAGTCACTGGCACTTTTATTTTTACTCATAACTTATGTGACATACTTTACTATTCTGAATAACTACAGCTTGAATGCCCCTTATCCAAAAAGCTTGGGACTAGACTTGTTTCAGGTTTTGGACTATTTGCATATACACAAAGTTTGTTTTTCTTAAAGGAATGAAACCAAAGTCTAGCACACGATTCACAGACACATAGCCTGCAGGGAACTTTGAACAAGTCTGTATAAACTGAACTGTCAGAAAGCAGAGGCGCTACCGTTCCAGCCACCTGGGGGCACGGTCTGGTTGCGCTAACAGCTAACATCACTACCACAGTCTTAATTAAACTTCCGATAATCAGTTCTTACATTATGTTGTGACCCATCACATGAGGTTAGGTGTGGAATTCTCCACTTTTGATATCACTTTGGTGCTAAAAGTTTCAGGTTATAAAGCATTTTGGATCAGGGACACTCAATTTGCATTCACATGTACAATTTGTGCTATATATCCTTACCTAGAATATGTAAGGGAAGAAGAACCAAGTTTGACACTCAGTTCTTCACAGGTCTTTAAACGTGGTATATTTAATAATTAGTAGTGAGAATTCATCTATTTTAGGAAAATGCCTATAAAGTTTGTGTGGGAGAACATTTTTCTGCTTGTTTTTCTGCATTTGTCAACTGAAATCACGCTGGAGTGACTTAGGGAACTGGACCAGTGTTAAATGGCTGACTAGAATTGCGGAGCCATTTCTTAGCAGGCTACATCTATAATCTACTCCAAGCTTGTTGTTCCCCCACCCCACCCCACCACCATGGCAGAAGATGAGTTCTATCAGAGATTGCAGATGCTCTTGGCCACAGCTGTCACTCCAAACCCCACTCCTTACCCCTCCCGCCATGCTGCCCACAGCTGCGGTCTCCCACTGTGCTCGTAGGCTCCTTTCTAAAAGCCAAAGACAGGAATCCTTGGGACAGAGAAGAGCTGCCCCAGGACCCACCAAAGGCCAGTGAGAGAGCTACTGTCTGTCCAGGGTGTACTGCGTCCAGATCGACATTTGTAGCATCCCAACGCAAATGATTTGTGTGTGGAGGAGACTGACCTGCTCAGCTGCTTCTCTCTTGGTGTTGTAGGTATCCAGATGTTCCTGCAGCTCCAAGACACTGAACTTGAGTGTTTCCAGCAAACCGCAGGCCATTAGCTGTGAAAGCAGACAAACTGATTTCCTTCTTGAAAGGTCACGGAATACCTGCCAGCTGGTTATTGACACTCTCTGCTGTCTGACCAGTGGGCACCTCAGAGGCACGGTCCTGGAAGCTTCCTCTAAACATGCAGCTGTCTAACCTAGGAATATTTGCAGCATGGCAGGGAAGGCCAAAGCGCTCTGGATATATTGCAATAAGAGGTCTAGCCCTCTACCAATTTTTGTTCAAGAACAGGAAAGAACACACATGCATCTCTAGAGTATGACACTTCAGCTTCCTCATCCTGGATTCTATATGTGTAGGCAGAGGGGAGAATCAGTAAAGTCTGGACAGCATTTCATACACTGGAATGGAATTTTTTTTTTTTTTTTCCTGAGACAGTCTTACTATGCAGTTCTGGCTGGCCTAGAACTTTCTATGTACACTATACTGGCCTTGAACTCAGGAATCTGCCTGCCCCTGCCTCCTGAAAGTTGAGATTAATGGTATGTTTCAGCATGCCTGGATGGAATGACATTTTGCTACATATGTAGATCAGGGTTAAGATATGAACGCTCACATTTCAAAATTCAGAACTGCTTTTTACAAAAGGCCAATAAATGAACAACATCATTCCAATACAGTCATCTTTCTTGTGCTTTGAAAGAGGCTTTTGTTATAGAGAGGGGATAGCTTGGAACTCATATACTCCAGGCTATCCTCAAACTCCCCATCCTTTTCACCTCAGCTTCCCAAGTGCTGGAATTTCAAGATGGGCACCAGCATGCCTGGCTTACCGTCTCGGCGTCCACAAAGACGGTGGGGCATTCCGAACATGTCATCATCACTTCCAACGAGCTTTTAAACTTGGTACCGATGCGCTGTAGACTCTCACCAAGAAAGCCCACGGCTTCGTTCGTTATCTCCCCAAACTTTCTTTGAATTGTCTACGAGGAAAAGCATGAGAAAAGTTTAGTATTTTATAAAATAAAAAAGGTCTTTCCCCACTTTTATGTAAAGAAGCGTAACTCAAAACTGAAATCATTGTAATGACATATAGAATTCTATTAGCAGATCTGTTAGATCTCTATAATATTATTTCTTTAGGAGACATGTCAACAAACAGCTAACATGGTTGGGTACCGTGGCGCACACCTGTGTTCCTAGCTACCTGGGATGGTTAGGTAGGAAAATCGCTTGAGTCCAGGAGTCTTGGCCTATAATGAGCTCTGACCATCAGCAGGAATACAGTGATCTCCCAGGAGCAGGGGATCATCAGGTTGCCTGGGGAGGTGAACCAGCTGGGTGTAGGAAATAACTAATGTGTATCTATGCATATGTGTATAGTGCCCCCAATTGGTATAAGGACTGGAGGGGAGGGTCAGAGGCATTGGGAAACTGCCACTATCACTGGTAAGGAAGGGGAAAGCCAAGGGCAGAGCAGTAAGTACAGAAGGTTATGTGGAAACTCCCACTACTAAGCACTAAACACCCATGAAGGAGGCTGGAGGCTGGAGCGCCCCCGAAACATCAGTGGGGCGTGCTCTGCTAGGCTTCCCAAGGCATGTGAGCTAGCATAGGTGGCGAAGAAAGATGGCGGACAGTTAACAGGACTGGGATCTCTGTGCCTTAGACACTTTCCTTCCCCACACAATGCTCAAAATGATATCCACGTGCCGTGGTGCTGCATGAGAATATTTACTGTAAAGCATCGAGTACAGCATTTATGATTACTATTACCTAAGGTGGAAAGCAGCTCCAGTTACTCAGTTCCCATGGTGACGAAAGCATCACCTAGCACCTCATTATACACATTTTGAACCTCCCTGTAACAAGCTGGTGGAGGGCAGGTACCATGGTGTGCCTTTATTTCTCTGGTACCCATGATGGTACCCAGCATT
>CABHPR010151662.1:0-18274 GCA_902168415.1 Peromyscus melanophrys | reverse complement strand
GTCTCACCCATTCAGAGGGCCTGATCCAGCTGGGGGCCCCTCAGCCATTGGTTCACAGTTCATGTGTTTCCATTCGTTTGGCCACTCGTCCCTGTATTCCATCCATCCCTGGTCCCAACAACTCTTGCTCTCATAAACCCTCCTCCTTCTCATCAATTGGACTCCCGGAGCTCCACCCGGGGCCTTTTGAATCTCTTCATTGAAAAATGGGACAGGAGTTGTTTGCTAGCAAGATTTTGAACTTCTATGTGTCCTTTTCTCAAAATGTGGTCCTGTAACATGTTGCATTTATTCTTATTTTATCGTGATATCTCTGTAGAATTCTTGTTTTTTTAAAAAAAACACTGGCAATGTGACTTCATATTTTGTTCTTCTAAAGCCATATTTTATTCATTTAATGGAGTACGGTTTTTGTTCTGTTGGTGGTCTCTGAAAATATCTTTTTATTGATTTTTAAAAAGCTTATCTAAAAGAAAATAAACAAGTGTCTCTCATTTTTCAGTGAATCTAACCCTACTGGTATCCTGCCCATCCCAAAGAGTTATGAGTTAAGAAAATAACTCTTAGCTTTGCATTTAAAAATAGAAAAGGTAAAACATTTGGTTCTATAAAAAAAAATCAAACTTTGATAATCCAAACTCTCTATGTCCAGACAGGTAAAGGTGGAAACTTCCTAAAGGAGGAAGTGACTGAAAGATTGTGGATTTGAACTCAGAGAAGCTAGGCAGTAAAAGCTGATTTTCAGAACCGATCTTTAGAAGCATATGGTATGAAACCCACAATTCCATGCACCCTACGAAAGCTAATGTAATACACACTCAGTCTTCACCATCTCCCGATTATTTCACCGTCATCAATTTTCTGTGCTCTTGAGATGTGTGAGCATTGCATCTGTGTGGTTGAAATGCCATACAGTGATGTGTGTCTTACTGTGCGTCTCTTCCTAGTTTCATGTGCACTGATGTGGAGTTAGCAGATCGAGATGGGCCAGCTTGGAATATTTACGTCATGGAGATGTCATACAGATGACACAGATCAGGGAATTTTCTCCAGTCTTCCAGTTTTTTTCCCCCAACATTTATCAGACCACGGCTACTAAGCAGAATAAGAATCTCAATGTCTGAAGTGTAAGTACACTGGAAGACCTATGCTAGAGTGGACCACCCTGCTCACTTCCAGCATCCTTTCTGCCTTCATCTTCTACTATAATTCCTTCATCTACTGAATGAGCTCTTCCTCATTCCATTCGCTTGGGTCAAAGTCTAGGATTCCCACACCTTCCTTGCCTTAAGGGTAGACTCATGTCTCAAGGCTGACCAGTTGTCTTACTTATCATTGATCAGAGCAGTTGGTCCAGGCATATACATATAAGCTAAATTAGAACAGGGTTCTTGCTAAGATAAAGTGGATGGTTGCTGGCCGGGATGAGGAGCTGCAGCTGTGGGCCTAAGTCACTGTTGGCTGTCTCCCCCAAATTTGATGATACATGAAGGGAAGCAGGACTCTGATGCCCTAACTTGGAACTTGCTTAAAGCCAGATGCTGCTTAGACATCCCTTAAACAAGAGGCTTTGTGCCAACTGAGCCTACACTCGGTCACCTAACACTTTGCCGGTATATTCCCCCTTTTACACAACCAATAAGCATTTCATCCAGCCATTCTTTCACAAGCCATGTACTATCGACATATTCATATGGAGAGTATTGCTTCCTCATGCACCGCATTCACACGGACACATAAGAGAGGCAAAGCTCACCTATATTGTGACCAGATCTATAGACTAATAAGATATCCTTTAAAATACCTCATTCTATATTTATTGGCTGAAATTTATTTGAATTTATAAAAAATATTGTATCACAAAGACTTAATGTGATTAATTACTTGATACTTTGAAGTTTATGGGTATTCATAAATTTTGTCTTACTATTATAAAATACCTTAAGTATATTATAAAGAAAGAAGTTTTATTTAACTCACTGCTCTGAAAGGTCTAGTCAAGATCAGGTGGACCCACTAGCTTGGGGGTGACAGATAGTAATAGTAGGGTACACATGGAAGGGAAAACCTACTTAATTGTATCATCTGGGAAGAAAAAGAGAATGAAAGAGGGGATAGGCCAGCGTCCCACAATCCCCTTCAAGAGCACACCCCCAATGGCCCAATGATCTCCCATAAGGCTTCCTCTCTGAGGAGTTCAGCAACTCTTACCAGTATTTTCCTTGGGGATCGGGACTTTGACACATAGACTTTTGGAGAATGTTCACCATCCAAATTACAGAAGAAGGTTAGGAAAATGCAAAGCCTGTCACTATGTTCCCAGCATGTGCCAGCATCCTAAAGAACAAAGCAAACAATCTCTGAGGAAATGTCTGTAGACCTTCTGAGGAGATGCCACCTAGAGACTGTGCATTCATCGATACCACAACAGTGACTGACCAGAGCATGTAACACTTCATAGCTTCCTTTTTGACAATGGCATACAGACAACACTGTGTGATAGGTACCAGAGTAAACAGACCCAATAAATGGAGACACTCTACTTTGTCTGCATGCTACTTGACCTTGAAAGACACACTTGTTTCCGTCTAAGCCACATCTCCTGTTTCCAAGACTCTGAGCCCAAAGGAACCAAGAAAGAGAAAAACCCCATCTTGCTTTATAATAAACTAAACAAAAGGTTAATCCATTGACTATTTACAAAGGAATCCAACAGCTGAAACAGGGCTTCCAGAATTTTAAAAATAGTTTTCTAATATATTTTACATTTATCCACGCGACATTAAGTGAGGGAGCTTTGGTCCACACAAGAGCCCTGTTGGACAAACAGTAGTCTCCCTTTTTCAAAGTCACATGGTACTGAAGGAATAGTATCAGAATAAATATCTCTAGATCCTCTTTCTAACCCTCTACTCATTCTTCCTCACTGAAATAAAAACAAATCTGTTTGGGAAGACCGAGAACAATCTGACATGGATTTTCCATGCTGACTGGGACAGGGATGACAACACATTGAAAGGACAACTGTGTGCCACTCACTCTTGTGGATGGCCTCCCTGTCACAGCAGGCACCGGGATACAGAACAGCCATGCCACTCTGTGTGGTCCACTGGGAAATGTATGCTTTCCAAAAAAAAAAAAAAAACTCTCTCTGCAGGCAGGGGACACACCTAGATTGGGAGGAAGGGAGAAAATGGAGGTCCTCATTTCAAATATGTGTAAACTCAGTCATCTGATGCTGCTTTCCAGAGGCTACCAAGCCTACAAGGCTAAAACTCTGCAGCAAGGAGAATTGCATTGCCTTTTGCTGAGTTCAATTTATTCAGAGCTCACAGTGTTACTTAGGGTGATCAGCACCTAGGTCCTGAGGCTTTTGAGTTTGGAAAAGCTATTCCTAGTCAATGGAAGCAGCATTTGGTTGATGAAGAACTACCTGAGAGCCCAGTATCTTGATGCCTTTTTTGCCCTTGGGATGTTGGAATTTAATTGGCGTGACTCCACATATGTTCAGGTTACTGTTAGTTACCACTTTGCCTGATAATTTGAGACACAGACTTCAGTTTCTGTTTGTAATGAAAAGGATTCATTTGGGGATCAAGATAGGTTTTTCTAGAATCTAAAATGAAATACACTCTTGCAAATTTAGAGATCCACATGTAGATCCAAGGGAGGGTCTTTTTGGAAATTGATTTTCTTTTGCTTTTTGTTTCTTTAGTTGGTTTTGTTTTGTTTTTGAAGACAAGGTTTCTCTATGTAGCAGTCCTGGTTATCCTGGAACTCACTCCCTCTGTAGACCAGGCTGGCCTTGAACTCACAGAGATCCACCTGCCTCTGCCTCCTCAGTGCTAGGATTAGAGGCATGCACCACCACTGCCTGCCTTGGAACTTTAAAAAAGAATGGTAACTTTATTCCTTTAGAAAGGGACTTGGGAGGACAAGGCCCCCACATCTTCTTGGTAAAGTCTGTATTCTAAAGACAGATGGACGTAGAAAGAACAATTCTTGATTCTTATTATGGTTTTTTTTTTTCAAGAAAAAAGTCACTTGTTAATGAAGACTACAGCTATAAAATTGATGGGTTTCCATGACAAGGAGTGGAGACAAAACCTTAATGGAGCAAACTGAAACAACTTGACCTCAGATACCGAGGACCATGTCTGCTTAGTGACTTTAGTTGGTTCTGAATTAATTACCTATATCCTAAGTATGATTTTCAACTTCCTGTTTAAAACACTGTACTCAGGAGAAGTGTATTATATTTTTTTTAAAAAAAAGACAAATAATTTCTAGGTAGTGCAGGATCTATATTAACTATTTGAGTTGCAGTACAACAAAAATCTCAGTGGGCAATTGCATCCAGGGAAAGACATTTTGAAAACCTATATGGGACCATTCCAACTCTAGGAAGGTTTTGTTTTGTTTTGTTTCCAGACTTAAAAAGAAAGAATATCAGTGCAAAATGCGGGTCTGAATCCTTACATAATCAGAGTGAAAAATGTGGAAAAATGACAACTTCCTTCAGTGAAAAGTTGCATTAGCAGAACTAAGGCTAGCAAGATGGCTAGGACAGAGAAAAGAAAAAAATCCTTATATCCCTGTCTACAACTGACAATCTTTTTCATATGCTTCTAAAGATGAAATCAGGAAAGATTCATGCTGTGATGAGCACAGTAAAAAACTGCCCTGTAGACATGTGAAAGTAGCTTAGTCAGGAACCTCACTATACCCAAGGTTGCACCTGATAACCAGAACCCAGCCGTCACTTATTCAGGATAACCAGACAGTCCTAGAACTCCATGAAGTTCACTGGACAGTATGTAAGCAGAAACCAAGAGCAATGCTCTGTTCTGCACATCTTCAGAGCTGCTAGGGAGACACCACCTTGATCTGCCCTGTGACTGGAGAGTCTCCTCTGGGATCCTGACCCTCAAACCTGGAGACTACTGTGAGAGACTGGACCCAGCCTTTGGCTAAGACATGTCACAAAGGTGAGCAACCTTGGGAAAATAGGCTGAGAACTGTAGTTAGGAAC
This sequence comes from Peromyscus melanophrys, assembly GCA_902168415.1. Taxonomy (NCBI): domain Eukaryota; kingdom Metazoa; phylum Chordata; class Mammalia; order Rodentia; family Cricetidae; genus Peromyscus; species Peromyscus melanophrys. The sequence goes on along the minus strand of CABHPR010151662.1, from coordinate 13,242 downwards.
TTGTGTGATGACGCTCAGCATAACAAAATATAACTTTTGTTATACCACCTATGTACCTACCGTCTTGCTTGCAAATGGGCTCTTTCCTTGGTAGAACAAGATCACATGTACATTCATAGTCTGCCCATTTACAGAGATCTAGCCACAGACCTCTGGTCCCCAGTCTTTCTGTGTTGCTACTTCCAATTCCTGACAATCCAGACAAATCATTAGCAGAACCACCAAGCTGACTGTTTGGCCATCTCTCCTTCTAGATACTATGAATAAATGGGTGTACCCCTCAAAACACCACTCTCTGGGATGACTTTCTGCCATTCTCCTTTAGGATCATCCCCTGATGTAGTACAGACATGAGTATCATCCTCAGTAGCACAGATTTTTTCTTTAGTTTTGGTTATATTGCAGTTGGGAGAGACAGGTACCATGAGTGAAGATCATGGGAGTTTGAAGTCATCATTCATGAAAATTAACTGACTCTTTTGGACTTGTGTGAACCAGGTGTAACATTTCCAGACATTGATGGAGGGCTGCCATTCATGATAAACTTCATAGTTTCCTCGGTTAGGAAGTATCTAGTTCATGAGTGGCAGTCATGCACAGTGTCTCACAGCAGTTTGGTGGTCCATGATCACAGGCATTCTGCATCTGCTGGTGCTCAGAGACCAGCCAACAACTGTTTCTCAAGAGAAAACAGTTATCAGGGCTGGAAAGGTGGCTCAGTGGTTAAGAGCGCTGGTTGCTCTTAGGAGAGGACCCTGATTCAATTCCCACATGGCAGGTCACAACTGTCCATAACTCCAGTTCCAAAGAATCCAACACCCACACAAACATACATGCAGGCAAAACACAAATGTACATAAAAATAAGTTTTTTAAAGAATTATGAGAGAAAAAGATATCTTCAGAGGATGTCATTCCTCAGCTCCGCATCGTAATGATCTGGGTGGTCATTTACCTACAAATCTACAACTTAAAACTGTCTGTTAAACTGTCGAATCAGCTGATGAGTGGTAGTGCACAAGTTTAATCCCAGCACTCCGGATGCAGGTGGATCTCTGTGAATTTGAGGCCAGCCTAGTCTACATAGCAAGTTCCAGGACAGCCAAGGCTACAGAGAAACCCTGTCTCAAAAACCAAATATATATATAATTAAAAAAAAACAAACCTGTCAGATCTGCTGGATCATGCAATACTCTCACATTTTTGTGGTATTTATGTATGCCTTTCTAGGATTATTAGAGCAGTTGATAGACCTGCTCACCAAATTCTATGAGCATACTTTTAGTGTAATGGATTATCCTGGTATCCTAGGAAAGGGTGCAATTACAGGGTTCCCTACAGGGAAGATTGACATAGGACTGGGGAATTGATATGGAGCAAAGGTAAAATGGATGATAGCTGACTTAAAATGGCTTGATCTGCGAGTTTTGGGTTTTATAATGGTACAAAAGCAGTATGTGATCAGTAGAAACCTTAATTCAAAATTTGAATTTAGTTCTTCTTCTGGATTAACAGTGTGTTATTCTCTTAAGTCAGGCTCAAGTAGTCATGGTTCCATATCAGTCACGTCAGCATAAGAGTAAATCACCAGATTGCTCTGAGTTGCTAAGCTGTGATGGTCAGTAGGCTGAAAGAATTTGGACTTACGATAGTTTCCGTGTATTAAAACGTATCCCTATAGTAAGTGAAAAAGCTTCTTCTGTACATTGATAGTCCTGCCAATCGAACACAACATGATTTGACAGTTTTACTAATAGGCATTCACCAGATCAATAGCTGCTTCCCAGGTGCTTATGACATGTGTTGATTTGCTCCAGAATGGAAGGAACATCTGGAACTGTCACTATAATTTGCATCAACATCTGATTAAGTTTATAATAATCAGCTATCTTTCTCCAAGATCCATCTGTCTCATTCACAATCTTGATAGCAAATAGCAACTTACTAGGAATCGCCACTTGAATTTTCTAAAACCTGGATGGTGGCAGTGACCTTGCCATCCTTCCGAGGCTGCGGGATTACTGCTGGCTTAGCTCATTTTGGAAGGAGAGGTGGTCTTGATTACACGAGCCTCTCCCAGCATAACAGCTGCCGCTTCACAGAACACATAACTAATTTGAGGTTTCTCCTGTTGCTGAATATGTCTTTTCCAATATGGCAATCTGGAGTTGGATTGCCAGAGCCCCTGCCAAAAATTTGAGCTGAGAGAGGGAATCCAAATTTGTGGCTGATATCAACAAATTTCTTCCAAACAGATATTTCTACCTCAAACCCAACCCTAAGGATCCAACCTCATAAATCAGCGATTCTCAACCTGTGGGTCACAACCCCTTTGGGGGTCAAATGACCTTTTTACAGGGGTCACCTAAGACCATCGTAAAACACAGATACTTACACTGTGATTCATAACAGTAGCAAAATTATAGTTATGAAGTAGCAACAAAAATAATTTTGTGGTTGGGGGTCACCACAATATGTGGAATGGTATGTTAGGAAGGTTGAGAACCACTGTCACAACTGATTTCCGGGTTTCTGATAATATAAATTGTCAAAAAGAAAAATCCTTGCTTTTTTCCCTCCTGAAGATATGAGTTATGCTTTGGTGTCTCCTCGCAGGGAAGTTTTTTGTTTTTTTTTTATCTTACTATCTAGAGCCTGGATGAAATTGAGTCATATCATCAGGTGAGAAACAGTAGGATGTGGTAGACTTATAGCCTAAAGGAAGATTAGGGATCCCCTCAAACTCATTATGGCTTCTTTCAGCAAGGAGACACTAGCTTTATTGGATGAGAGAGGAAAGGCTAACTTCTGCAGGCACACAGGCTCAGCAAAACACAGGCATGTCAGGCTCTCACCTTGAATAGCATCTTCCTGTACGCCCTCATCAGGGGTCCAGCCCCCACTCCCCCTTAACTTTAGTAGATCTCTGACAAGTCCCTTGAAACTGGCTTGACTCTGTAATTATAAAAGACAGGGACTCTTGTCTCTTCATTTTAGGGCCTTGGTGAAATACGTCTGGGTCTTTGCCTATAATTTAAGCTAGAAATTTAATGTCCTGACTCTATCACTTTCTCTCCCTGTGTTCCATGCTGCACTCAGAGGAACAAACCAAACAATTTGCATTTCTTCTTGCCATTCACAATCCTCTGTGGCCTCCTATGCTTAACTCTCCAGAGCCTTCAATTCTAGTTTACAAATGAAATTTAAGCAACTGCTTTGCTATGGCATGCCATGGCTTGCCAGTACTTCCTTGGCCACTTGATTACGGTTGATTAGGGTTGTTATACTGGTGTGTGTGTGTGTGTGTGTGTGTGTGTGTGTGTGTGTGTGTGTGTTCATGGGGGGGGGATGTAGGACTGGTGATTCATGATCATGTATGAGCACTCGCATGGAGGCCAAAGGCCAACCCAAGGCTCCATTATCTAATTGTGAGTCAAGGTCTCTCCTTGGCCTGTAACTTGCTGATATGCTACCATTCTGATTGGCCAGCAAGGCCCAGGGATCTGGTTGTCTTTGCCTCCCCAGGGCTGGAATTACAAGCATGAGCCACTCACTGTGCCCGCCTTACCTTTTCTTCACGTGGATTCTGGGGATTGAACTCAGATCCTCAGTATAACAAGGCCTTTTACCAACTGAGCTCTCTCTCCTGACTGAATTATTACCCTTTGAAGTGTGACAGATGCGAGAAGCTATTCAAGGCAACAGAACCAAATCGTAGAGGTTACCTGTTAGTTCCCCCAGACTGGCCCAGTACCATTCAGGGTTTTATGAGTGGAAGAGAACTATTCTGAATGGTGTAGTAGAAGAGAGTTGCCATAGGGAATACACGTGACTTCATGTCCAGTGACAGCCCTGGAGTGCGTATAGATCATCTTGCTGGTGGACAGAGAGGACAGTCAGGCACATGCAGGCTGCCTCAACGCTACACATCCTCACCAGCCCTTCCAGCATAGACATGGCTGGTTCTTTACCTGCACCCTGCCTTCCAAATGCATGCAAATTTCTTGTGCTGCTAAGCTCCATTGAAAACCTTGCAAGAATATGATTCAGGGACTTTTTTTTTAAGCTGAGCTAGGTTGATTGAGGACCAAAGGAAACTTTGGAGGTCATGATAGCATTTTTTTTTGTCTTTTAGGAGCTGGATATGAGTCAGGGTTCCTCAAACCTGGCTTTTAAATTGTTTATTGATCTACACATTTCTAATTTATGTGATTTAGTTATTACCCAAGTAATTTTTATATTTTAAGATGTTTCAAATAATTTATATTCTACCTATCTCTCTATAGGTAGATAGATGTGTGTGTGTGTGTGTGTGTGTGTGTGTGTGTGTGTGTGTGTGTGTTTACAAGAGTTTTGGATAGCCCAGACTGGCCTTGAATTCCTGAACTTTCTGCATCAGCCCCTAAGAGACAGTAGCACAGAAGTAAACTAACTTCTTAAAATGTTTTTAATAGGTGCATATTTCTACAGCCCTCATACTTCCAATGAGAGGAAAGAATATTTTTCTTACAATGCCAGGGGTTAAATCCTTAGAGTTTGTGGAGAAGTGCTCTTCCACCAACTTGCATGCTCTGCCTCCATGTAGAAGAGAGAGGTTCTGATCAGATCGACAGAGGAGAGACACCTGTGTGGTCCCTCAGAAGGGAAGATTGCTCATGTCCTAACCCTTCCCCTGGGGTTGATACCCAAAGCAAAGGAGAAGCAGAGGAAGACACCTTTGCTCTGTCTTGCCTCAGCCTTTTGAGATACTTATGACCAGGTATGGAAGCACATATTATATTTCTTGACCTTGTGCTATAGGTCCCTGAGTTGGGTTCCCTGTTCTCTCACTGAAGGAGCATCCATTCCATAGTTTCTCAACCTGTGGCTGAGATACACAGTCAGGGCTCCTCTCCTTACTGGCCTGTCTATTTTCGGTTGAGGAGGGAAATACAGAAAATTTTATCCTATATTGGTATCAGGTACAAGTCTTATTTTTTAATTCATCTTTAGCAGTTACAAGTTGAAATTTCAAGAGCCAGTTCAGACATTCCTGTATTTAAATTCTGTCACAGAACTCTGAAGTTTCTTCCAGCATAGGGGTCTAGGATTGTTTTTAAACCTAAGATTCAGAGAAAGGAGAAATGTTAGCAACATTTCAGTACCAATTTAGTCATAAAAAAACTGGAACCAGATGGCAGGACTTATCTCCAGTGAGCAACTGGGGAAGGGTTCTAAGGCTCATCATTTACTCCTTCTAACACCTGGCTACAGTATACATCAATATATCTAAGCCACATAGGGACCAGAATTGTCTTTCAAACCTATAGAGATCTGCTATAAACTCCAGGACATGGATCTCTGATTATAAAAGCTACATGGGAACACATCGCATCCATTGGGGCTTCAGAGGGTCTGCTAGGGTTCCACTGAATCCCGATGTTAGAATCTGCATACTCCCAGAGTAGCCTTAGGAGATGAGAACACATTTGAAGAACAAAATTTGAATCCTGTTGTCTCAGTGACTGCTGAGATCACTGCCTGGACCTTGGTCCAATCCAGGCCTGTTCCCTATGTGGACAACAGTGGAAAAGGAACCCAGCTCTTTGGCCACAATGTAGGGAGGCAACCAGTAGCCAGCTTCATCTCCTTTGGAAAAGAGGAGAAGAAAATAATAAAAAGAGGCAACATTTCTAATCTAAGTACTCAGTTGGTTAAGAAGAAGGCCTTCCAATTAGTAATCAAGATATGGGACAAAAGTGTGGGCTACAGAATGGTATGCTAATTTAACATAACAGAATCAGAAACAAACAAACAACAACAACAACAAAAAAAAAAAAAAAACAGGTTCAAGTGCTTAATTTACACGGAAGAAATAAAGAAGTCCAGAACAAAATCCAGGCATGCCCATGGTAATGGTATACAGAGCTTGTTGTGGCAGATCTAGGTAGGCTCTGGCACTGCCCAGTGGGCTATTTATGAGAACTTCTGTACCAGAAGGAGGTAGGTAAGATGACAGAGCCTGACCTCAGATACGACGTGGATAAGTGTGCAGGTCATTAGGAAATGACATGTGAGCGCAGAGGCTGTCACTGAGGACAACAGACACAATTTCAAAGCAACTTCTAACCCAGGCAAATATACTTCCTAAAGGACCTCCAGCCTTTCTGCCACAGTTTTTATTTATTTGTTTTATTTTTGAGTTTTCACATGTAGGGTCTAGGGAGATGGCTCATTATTTAAGAGCAGATACTGATCTTCCAGAGGACCTGAGTTCAGTTCCCAGCACCGACATAAGGTGGCTCACCAACATCTGTAACTCCAGCTCCAGGGTAATCTGATGTCTCCAAGGCACCTGTACTCATATGCACATACCCACATGCAGACACATATCTACACATAAGTAAAAAGAATAAAAATAAATCTTAAGAAAACAACTATTTTTTTTTAATTTCACATGTGTTTTGGCATCTTTTTAAAATAGAGATTGTATTTGTTTTTGTTTTATATATGGGTATTTTGCCTGCATGTGTCTTAACATTTACATTTAGTGCCTGCACAGACCATAATAGGACATCTAATCCCCTGCAACAGGAGTTACAGATGGTTGTGAGGCACTATGTGGATGCTGAGAACTGACCCAGAATCCTTTGCAGAAGTAGCAATTACTCTTAACTGGTAAGCCATCTCCTCATCCTTTGTTGTGTTTTGCAGACTCTTGCATCTCACTGACTCTTGCATCTGAGACGTGGTTCCCAGCCAGTGGTGCTATTGAGGTGATAGCACAAGGATGATGGAGATGGGTTTCAAGGGAAAGGGGGGTAGAACATGGGTGATATTGATGGAGTGCCTAACCTGTAAAGCAGGATTCTGACAAGGTTACAGATCCCAGAAAGGAGTATCTGTTGGGACAGCCTGTCTCACTTTGGGTGGGCAACTTTGGGAAGGAGGGACTGAAGACGGGAAATGGGAGCTACAAGCTATATTGCTAAGGCTCCTGACGCCGGCCCTATAAAGGGTGACAGCCATCTTTTTTGTCTGGCAGACAACTCAACGTCCTGCAGGCAAGAGTGTGCCCCTGACTATGTGCTCTACTATATAATTTTGCCCATTGAAGATAAAGCTCCTGTCTCTTTTTCTGACTCCTGTCCATTTGAGCTGCCCCAGAAATCTAGCATATGGTGCCAATACTGGGAAAGAGAATTGGGAGCCTACCGGAGGCCGGGCCCTTCCACAGATGAACCTCGCTTGCTTTCATCCAATAACAGCCCCAGCCTGTCTCTCTCAGGCCACCATTTTTTTCACTCTGTCTCCACCCCCTTCTCCTTTCATTTTCTCTGTCTTATTCTGACAAAGCAGATCGGAGACCAGTTCTCCATTAGACAAGACCATGCATCCAATACAGCCAAAGGTCAGGACAAGGTAACTTGTGACACCTAACAGGGAAGGAACCCAGTTAGGTCTCGGGGGCTCCAGGAATCCCTCCCCTTTCTGTCTTGCCTTGAGATTTACACAGCCTGGTGACCCCACAAGCCTCCACTGTCTCTCCACAAGACTAGCTTGGGACAACCCAGAAAGCTCTTGACTCCTGGAAATGTAGAAGTTTGGAGATGCTCACCCTTCTTTCCATGCCTGTTTAGTCAATCCAAAATCCAAGGTATGCCTCCAGACAATTGGATTTGAGCCCTATTTTCACCTTGGTTCTGCACACACCATGGGTTCCAAATTGTCTGTTCCGAAGGAAGAGAACCTGTTTGCAACTACACCTAGAAACAGAATGCCTGCAGTTTCAACTGGGTCTCCAAGCCTACATCCCTCAACTGAGATAGGTTAGTCTTATTGCCTCCCCAATGCAGTCATGGATCTCTTTGAAGCTCATGCTGAAACCTAGACTTTCCTTATTGCAAGATCTGTAAGATCATTGGGGGTTTGGTTTAAAAGGCTGTAAAATTCCAAGCATAGAAAAGGTTAACTTAAAACCTGTAAGAAAAAAGTTAATAGTTAAAGGTCTGTCTACAGGCAATCTTAATAGGCTACAGCAGGTGATGTATGTAACATGGATTCAACTCTTGCTTAGGAAAAGAGAAAGAAACAGAGTAGGGTTGAGGAAAAAATGTTTAAATGGATGTGAAATAGAAGGTTATATTGGGGGGAAATAGAAGGTATAAAGGTCCACATTTAATATGTGAGATATGTGGGTACCACAGGGACTTGTGCCTGAAGGGAGACAGGCTCACCTTATCAGGGAGCTGCTCTCACCTTGAACAAAAAGCAGCCATGTGACTCATCACTGTCTTGACCAATGACTTCATCAAGATAGACGCAGCCATGTGACTTGGCCTCCATCTTTGCTAATGTGGACATGTGTCTTCACTGCCCTCTTGGCTAATGTAACCACATGGCATAAACCGACTATGGCAGCACTCACAAAACTTTTTAGTCCTACTGAGCCCTCTGCTTATTATCATATCCCTTTTTTATTAGACTAAGGGAGCAACACCAAGCCTCCAAGATATTTTGGACTAAGATGGATTTTTGTGTGATGTTTTATCTTGTGAGTGAAAAATAACAGATGAGCACAAAAACCAAGAACAAGGTTTACAAAAATGTGACTTAAGAACTACATATGTTTGACAATTGATGTTTATAATGGTCTATTCATGCTAACAGAAACTGACTTAAATAAATATGTCTAATCACTTACGTCTTTGCCAAATTTCTTAAGCTTTAGCTATTTGAAGAAACTAAGTCGTAAAAAAAAAACTGTGATATTTTGTAAAAGCACACTACTAAAGCATCAGGAGCATATACCTCCACCCATTGCAGCCCCAGTTGCAGGCCAGCAGGCAAGACTCCTGTGGGCAGGCCTTCCCACTACCACTCCCTATTGGAAACTGTAATCTGCAAGTCCCACTCTGTCCTCAAAACCCAACCCCGAGACCATGGCTGCTCCCTGAGACACAGACTCTGCCAGCTTCTACTGGATCAAGAGGTGAATCACTGTTCTCCCAGCCAGTCACCACAGCCCCTAGGCCCTAGACTCAGGGGCACAACCCCTGTCCCCTCACCCCCACCCATTGCAGCCCCAGTTGCAGGCCAGTAAGCAAGACTTCTTTGGGCAGGCCTTCCCACCCCCACCTGCCACTGGACCCTGCAATCTACAAGTCCCACGCTGTCCCCCAAACCCACCCATCCCCCCAAGACTCCAGCAGCTCCCTGAGACACAAACACCACCAGTGCTGACTGAACCAAGAGTGATTCTCTGAGACACAAATACTGTTTGCACCAATTGGAGAAAGAGATAAGTAGATGCCAGTGCAAGAATACATTCAAGCCGGGCGGTGGTGGCACACGCCTTTAATCCCAGCACTCGGGAGGCACAGCCAGGCAGATCTCTGTGAGTTCAAGGCCAGCCTAGTCTACAAAGTAAGATCCAGGGCAGGCACCAAAAAAGCTACACAGAGAAACCCTGTCTCGAAAAACCAAAAAAAAAAAAAATACGTTCAACAACATAAAGAGCAATATGGCACCACCAGAACCTAGCAGTTCTACTACAGCAAGACTTGAACATCCCAACATAGAAGAAGCAAAAGAAAAAGACCTTAAAAATGAGTTTATGAAGACAATAGAGGTCTTTAAAGAAGAAATGAAAAATTCCCTTAAAGAAATTGAGGAAAAGACAAACAAAAAATTGGAAGAAATCAATAAATCCCTTAAAGAGAGTCAAGAAAAAGCAATCAAAGAGGTGAAGCAAACAGTTCAATCTTGAAAATTGAAATAGAGGCAATAAAGAAAACACAAACCGAGGGAATGGTGGAAATGGAAAATCTGAGTAAATGAACACGAACTACAGATGCAAACATAACGAACAGAATGCAAGAGATGAAAGAGAGAATTTCTAGCATTGAAGTCATAATAGAGGAAATAGATTCAGTGGTCAGAGTAAATATTAATGCCAACAAAGTCATAATACAAAACATCCAGGAAATCTGGAACACCATGAAAAAGCTAAACCTAAGAATAATAGAGATAGAAGAAGGAGAAGAATATCAGCTCAAAAGCACAGAAAATATATTTAACAAAACCATAAAAGAAAACTTTCCCAATCTAAAGAAGGAAATGCTTATGAAGATACAAGAAGCTTACAGAACACCAAATAGACCAGACCCCCCCCAAAAAAATTCCCTTACCACATAATAATCAAACCACTAAACATACAGAAAAAAGAAAAAAATATTAAGAGCTGCAAAGGAAAAAGCTAAGTAAAATATAAAGACAGGCCCATCATAATAACACTTGACTTCACAGTGGAGACTCTGAAAGCCAGAAGGTCTTGGACAGACAGTATGCAGACACTAAGGGACCATGGATGTCAGTCCAGACTATTATACCCAGCAAAACTCTCAATCACCATAGATGGAGTAAACAAGATATTCTATGACCAAACCAGATTTAAACAATATCTATCCACAAATCCAGCCATACAGAAAGCACTAGAAGAAAAAATTCAACCTAAGGAAGTTAGATGCACACAGGCAATAGATAATCCCACACCAACAAATCCCAAAGAAGGGAAACACACACACACTACCACCAAAAAAAATAACAAGAATTAATAATCACTGGTCATTAATATCCCTTAATATCAATGGACTCAATTCACCTATACAAAGATACAGGCTAACAGAATTGATACAAAAACAGGATCTATCCTTCTGCTGCATACAGGAAACACATCTCAACTTCAAAGACAGAAATTACCTCAGAGTAAAGCGTTAGGTTTACATCTTCTTCCTGGAGACTTCAGTTGATGTTAAGAACACCGACTGCTCTTCTAGAGGTCCTGAGTTCAATTCCCAGCACCCACATGGTGGCTCACAACCATCTGTAATGAGATCTGACACCCTCTTCTGTGTACATAATAAATAAATAAATCTTTAAAAAATATTATTCAAAATCAGATATATTTCTAAAAATTGAATGCTTGAGTAATACAGATTAAATTTACAATACACTTGCATGGCAGAATGTCATGTAGTTCCAAGTAGTTCCCTTTGATGGGGCACAATCCCACCAGAGTAAGTTTCAGGTTAGCCTTATTGCAGGATAAGTTTGTATGGGAAATAAGACCTGCCTGAACTCTACTGCTTCTGCCTCCAGCTGTGTAGACCTGACCAGGGAAGACGAATTACTCCTCATGTCTCACATGACAGGGGGATGGATGGATTCTCTTTCCAGTGGAGAATCTACACCCAAATTTTAAATGTCTCAGACAATAGAGGAAAATAGCAATTGGTCTACCCTCAGTGTCTCCCAAACTGAACAATGAGGATGCTGTGAATAGGAGAACCGTGTACCTAAGTCTATCACTTGACTGGTATGGAACCTGTATGCTAGTTCAATTGGCCATGCCCTGTACCCTTGCTTTCACTTCTTCCTCTGAGACTAAGCTTATTGCAGGGTCCACACCCTGACCACCTACATTCCCTTATTAAAGAAGCTGCCAGATACTGTCTTCAAACTCATAGCTTTGGAAAGTTATTCAGAATATACAAGCACTATCTTTGGAATTTCACTAGCGTATACTATAAAAATGACTCAATAAGGATTCTTTTTCTCTTTTAAATTGTCAATTAGATACTGAATTTAACTGAATTCTTTTACAAATCTTCTAGGTGCTTGTTCCTTGTGCAGAGCTCAGATGTAACAAACAACTGATTACAGTTAATTTACCCTTCTAAGAACTCTGGTACATGGCCCAACCAGTTGTATGATTGCATTTAACCATATCAGCTTGATATTTAACCTTATATTAACCTATGTTCATCTTGATATGAAAAAGTTTGTTTCATTAACTTTGACTCCTAAAGTTCCCCCACACGGCTGTACAGTTGTACAGTTATTACCTCCCGACATCTGTTCTGGATCTTTATCGTCTGTTGAGTTTTATTGTGTCTCCTTGGACAGAGCCTCCTCTAAGGCCCTCTAGCTGCTGCCCATTCTCATTTTCACTGTTGTCAGCTTAAAACAGTTAAAGAGAGATCCACACGCCCAAGTCCCTGGAAGCAGTTCAAGTAACCTCTGAAAGGGAGAATAATGGGCTATGGGCCATCCAACTCATCCCTATTCTTGCCACCCTAGGCATTGTTTGCAGGACTCACAACTAAAGCAGCTGGGCAGAAACCTTCTTTGTAGAAGTCATCTTCTCTGTCCCTCCAGCTCTCAAAAAAAAAACCTTAGAGAACTTTCAGATCAGCTTAGCATCCTCCATGACCAACTCTATTATTTGGCTGTTGTAGTACTCAAAATTAAAAAGGGACTAGATCTGGCTTCTGCTAAGGGTGGGATTTGTGGTCTCCTCCACAAATGATGCTGCTTCTGCACCAACACAGAACACACAAAACAACTGGTTTGAGATAGATAGGGACCAGCACATCCTGACTGGTTTGAGATAGATAGGGACCAGCACATCCTGACTGGTTTGAGATAGGGACCAACACATCCTGACTGGTTTGAGATAGGGACCAGACAAAAATTCAACCACAATCCTCTTTCTATACATGCGCTTTAGTTTCCTCACACCCTAACTCCTCCCCTTCATCGCTTCTTTTCTTCTTATTCTCACCATGCTCATGCTTTTTCCTTGTCTTTTAAATGTTTTATTCACTGAGCTTCCCCCTACACCCAAGCAAAACGTTCCATGTAAGCTCTCCCAATGGTCCTCACCCTACAACAGCTCCATTTGTTCCTGATACATCTGAAAAAGTACCTTTTAGGCACCATGGAAAAACTCTGGCTGCAAGGGCCTACCATCCCTTGCACGCCAGGCCAGAAATAATTCTTTACATCAGTCCTCTATTTTCTCTTGTGCAGCACTCTTGGCGGTGGGACTAGTCACTGTCACCCTGAATCAACTCTATACCCACTTCCTCTCACTGGCTTTCTCTGTTTCTTCCACCTCTAGTCCTTCCCCTTCCTCCACCTTCCTGGTAAATTCTCATTTTGCTCTGTAACCAAATCATCTGCTTACAATCCTCTAATGATTGTTTTTCAAAAGTCTCTCCAAAAATGTATGATAACAATCACATGATCCATCACAGATGATCAAGTTAAAACTCTCCTCTTGCTAAGTGACCAGAGGACCTCCTCTTCAAAGGATGCAGGACTACCCCCTTCTGATAATGACTCTCTGCAGCAGGAAGTAGTTAAGAAAGGATCTATGTTTCCACCCACCCCCATTTTCTATATTCCTTTAGGGTTTGGA
>CABHPR010151660.1:0-42632 GCA_902168415.1 Peromyscus melanophrys | reverse complement strand
CACACACACACACACACACACACACACACACACACACACACACACACCAGGCTACATTCTGAAAAATATTATTAAACAACACTTTCAAAATGAGTGACTCCAAAATGAAGACTTCCAGACTAGGTATGGGAGCCTGCATCATGCTAACATCAAAAAGTAATAAAAGAAAACTTTCCAAACATTTTAGTTTCGGGACTCTAAATGTGGTCAACTAAAAATGGTTTCCTGTTTCCAAAAAGATTTTTTTTCTCTCAACAAGAAAATACTCTCTCTGGTAATATCAGATGTCCTCACAGTCATTTGATATTACTGAACAGAAGAACTGGGGGAGACAAAAACAGAAGAAAGTTGGGAAAGGCCAACAAAACACAGGAAACCCTCATGGAATTTCAAAGCAATAAAATGTGGAATAAATTAGCTATGCTGAGACATCTTCTATAGAAAGACTGAAGAACTGAGTCAAGAAGACAGACATCCATGTGGAGGACCATACAGACACTATGTTTCAGCTTCATGATTCACAGATTAATACTGAGAAGAGGGAAAACCGTTCCTAGTTCCCAAGAAGAGATGCATAGGAGGTATTTAGTATAAATGAATAATTACAATGGCAGGAAACTTATAGAATCGCCACTCCAATATGTTTCTGAATGTGACAACTGTTGTTTCTTTTCTATATTTAATTATACTAAAGGCTTGTAGCCATTTGTTAATACGTTTCATCTTTCACGCCAAAAAGTTACCTGATGATTTGGGAGAATGAGGTCATGCAGATGGTGCTGCCCATTGTATTGTGTCTTTTCTACCATTCCCAACTGCTGTCACAAAACAGCAGGAAAGGAAATTTCCAGACAACTTTCCACAAATCACAACAACCTCCCAATGGAGACAGAAAATTGTGGCACATTTGTTCTGAACAGTGGTGATTGTTTTCATTAACACATTAGAAAGGGGTTTTATAAAAGGAAAACATGGACAACCTCTGTTCTTTTCAATGTAATACTTTTATAAAAATGACTGGATACTGCATGGGAAATGTGAATGTGGAAAGGGGACAGAAAGAAGGTCAAAGGTGGAAGACGGGATGGAGTGCTGTGGGATGTCGTCTTCTGAACATGGTATGATTATTCTACTCCCCAAACTCATAACAGCTATGATTACCTCCACAAGACAAAGCCCATTAATATCTTACCATCGAGCATAGAGAGCTAGACTCATCCAAGGCTTTCCCTGAGGCCCTGATATATGGAAATGGAACACAGCCCATTCTCCAAAGCAGGTACATGGTTGGCAGATGTAGTAATGGCCTGGGCCCAGGACTTTGGGGTCTTTGGAGATTTGGAACCTGTATACCCAACTCTTCCTACTATTAGGGACTATGGTTACTAGATGATAAGTGCTTTGTCTGTATCATTTCTGAGATGCTTAGTCATCTCCTTATACAACGTTACATGATTAGCTTCCTGATGACTTAGTCCCATGGTGTGAAAATTTCTGCTGACATTGTCCCATTTCTCCCCCAGAAAATAGTCTATAAGATGCTGTACTTCTTAATAAGCTTGCTTGGCATTAAGACTTCTATTCCTTTCACTGTGGAAGTGGAAAAGGAAAGCTTGGAAGAGTCAGAGGATTCGGGAGTTTTGCTGTGACGCTGTGTCTCCTAGGAATGTCAGAAGATATAACCATGAAGTCTCACCAACATGGCTGTCTAAACTTGATCTGAACAAGGATGACACCAATAGACTGAAGAAAGAAAGCTCAGGAGGCCTCAACCCCAGATAAAGAACTGCAGGCAGCTAAGGAATAATGAGAGCAGGGAAAACAGTTTTCCCCAGGGAAGTGCACGCCAATTGCTCCTCCATTACCAAATGGTCAGCTCTGAAAACATATACATACAAGTAACATTTTACAGACTGAGCAGGTGGTATCCATGGATTTATGAACACATACACATATGAATCATACAATTAAAGAAAAAGAGGCCATGAATTTGAAAAGTGAGGCTACATGGGAAAGTTTAGAAGGAAAAGGGAGAAGGAACAGACGATGTCATTATATCATAATCTGAAAAAATTTTAAAACACTATTTTAAAAAGTTAAATACAGAAGTTAAAATCTTATAAGAAATATGAAAATGCATAAATTTAATGTGGGAGACAATAATTTAATTCATGATATAAGTAGTCTATTTATGAAAAATGGCCATATTTTCCAAAGCAAACGTAGACCTAGGGAGTGACATTGTTTTATGTTTTAGCAGATCTCATTAACATCGGGATTAATAGAAAACATCTGGGGGTCTTCTGTTTGCTACAGCAGATGTCTGTAGTGATATCATAGACCATACAGTTACGAAGTAATGTACACTCACGATGGAATACAAGTGGGGGGGGAGGCAAATTTGTCTTAGATTATGAAAATAGTTTGGACTATCCAGGCCTCCAGAACATGTGGAGACTGAATCTCACTTTGAGAACTACTGATGCAAGACTAGGAAATAAAATGTAAATCTTTAAACTTCTGGAGCAGATTCCTCTGCATTTCCTGTAGTTTCCTGCTCACATGGAGCTGCAGAATCATTGAAGGAACCCCAGCGTAAAGATGTAGATACTCAAATAATTGAATAACGCCCCCCCCCCCCCATCCCGACAGAGATCTGAAATCCTCTGCTTTCTGGGACAAGGACTCTCTGTCATCTCTCCTGTCCTTTGTCTAACCCCATTAGCCACTTTGCATGACCAGATGCCACCATATTAAATATGCTGAAAGACAAGGGCCCAATGAGGTGGGCGAATTTCTGGGTGGTAACGGAAAGAGAAGGAAAACGAACTCATTCCAGAGCAGCTAGCACAGTGGAGCCTTTATAATGGTTTACACTAGTCCCTACAGAATTCCCCACTTCCTACCCTCGCTGTTCCCTTAAATTACAGGTCCCCAAAAAAATCCCTGTGTGCTTCCTTTCAGTCCTTCCCTGCTTTGGTTGATGGCACCGCTTCTACGAGCAGGTGAAAGTTTCCCTTTTTGTTCCGTTCTACACTCCAAAGGAAGCCCCAACTTAGGTCAAATAGAGAGGAGGAAGCCGGGATACATTCAAGTTATGCGACCATAAGTAAATACTGTTTTAACCAGAGTGTGTTGACCACAGTTAAACTTCCCTCTTTACATAACAGACCATCTGGTAGGGCCATTCTGTTAAAAACAAACAAACAAACAAAACAGGCGCTAATATTGCTAAACCAAATCACAATTTCCAAACACTTGCAAACATGTATGCACATGTGTATGTGTGAACTAAAAGGCTGTTTTATCTTTCATCCTTAGGCCGTGTTTCAGGAAAGCGAATAGTACTGTCAGTCTCTTAGGAGACTTCGAGGCTTTCATAACCAGTGAGTAGGGTGTCCTCTCAAAGGCATCTGACAAAGCCACATCTTAGCCTTAGCCCTCTGCCTGAGAACTAGCGCCTCCATCTAGTTCCTTGGGCTTTTCCTCCCTGAAGGTTGGCATTTTAAGAGGGGGATGGGGCAAAGGTGGAGAAAGATTTATGTGTAATACGTGTATAATGCACCCACAAAAAACTTGCACTAAGAATATGGACATTGACAATATCGAGTAGCTCAGATATCTGAAAAATTCTCAATATTATACTGCTTTATTATACAGTGCTTTTCAATTGATATAAAGAGCAAATTGATAAATAGCCTGAGAACATTCTGAAACCATCTTAAACCTAAACCCAAAATAAAGACAATGAGTTGAATTCTTCTTTCATGTTCTCTGTGCAAATTTAAAGTCACAAAACCCTCAAGGTTAGCAGATGATAATAATAAA
The DNA here is from genome assembly GCA_902168415.1 of Peromyscus melanophrys. Lineage (NCBI taxonomy): Eukaryota > Metazoa > Chordata > Mammalia > Rodentia > Cricetidae > Peromyscus > Peromyscus melanophrys. The sequence continues at coordinate 38,804 of CABHPR010151660.1, read as the reverse complement.
TTAACTCTGACCCAAAGAGGATCGTTTTTTTAAAGAGAACTATCCCATAAGCATCTCTTCCCATTCTCTCTCTCTTTCTTCTCTCTTATTTATTTATTTATTTATTTATTTATTTATTTATTTATTTGTTTATTTATTTACTTGAAATGAGTAGAGAACAAAATGTCAGCAATATTACTTTCAGTCTAAGTGAATCAAGTAAAAATAAATGTCAATACACAAGAAAATTATAAGAAATTCAAGTTTTAATACTAAAAAAGGGAATGGTGCCCTGCTGTGTTTTGTGTTCATTTTATGTGTTGCTTGCCACCCTTAACTGTGTGTGTGACATAGCCTTGCTTTGTCCTATACTGCAAATAGTGACAAATTCTTGCAATAGACCATACGTCTCACACACACACACACACACACACACACACACACACACACACACACCACAGTGATGCAGTTATAACTCAGTGGGTCTGTGGATGTCACACATGTTGGCACACTGAGTTTTACAAAACTTCTAGTTCATGACCGACATACAAAATAGAGAGAAGAAAAGGTCAGACTTTGAAAGTTGTACTTTCATGACACACAAGGATTGTTGGCTACTTTATCACTGGAATTAGAGGGTAGAAGATTGCATTTATGGTGAACTGGTGCTACAGCTGTGCCCATCGCTACCACCAGACGGAGCATGTGCATGGTTCTGAGCATCAATCTCGGCACAGGAGAATTGCTTCACGAGCAAGGGAAAATAAAAAGCAGGCTAAGTATCCAAGTTACTCATTTATTATCCAGCAAGGAAATCTATTTATGGGTAGCTAATTGTCTGTATGATACTAGATTAGAAACAGTAAAAATTCATTTCGAATGTAGGAAATTATTTTTAAAGTTTGGATTTATGTGTGTGGGTTTTGCCAGCATGTATGTCTGTGCACCACATGTGTGGCTGGTGACCACGGATGCTAGAGGAGAGCTCTAGAGTGAATTATAGGCAAATGTAAACTGTCTAACATGAGTGTTAGGAACTGAGCCTGGATCTTCTGCAAGAACAGTTAGTGCTCTTAACTGCTAAGCTATCTCTCCAACTCCATGGTTTTTTTGTTTTGTTTTGTTTTGTTTTAGTAGCTTTCTTTGTTTTTGATGAAGCGGAAGATGTTGGTGATGTTATTAATTTGTTATTTACTTATGGGATCAATTCTTGGTTTGCTGTTACTGAAAAATCATGGCCTATGAACAGTCTGTAAGACAAATACAAAAGACTATTTCAAACAAAATGGGGAGTGTGCTTATTTCCTACTCTCTGAAACAGTCTCCAATATGCTAAGACTAAAGGTGGGAAAACAGGTGGGAAGCAGAAATGACTTAGTTCCACAAACTTACTAAACTTTCAAATTTTGCATGAACAAGAACAACCCTCAGTCAGCATTGATAGAAACATAGTAGATTTGGAAACATGCTCTTTCTGCAAAGGCATTAATTTCTTGTTAAATTCAATTTAAAATTACGAGACAATACAGAGTTTGTATGTGAAACATGCTGCAGCACAGTATAGTGAGTAATGCTTCCTTGACTGACAATCATAAATCACAGGCAGGAAAAAATTAGAACAAGACGGGAGCTGGAGAGATGGTTCAATGACTAAGAGAACTGACTGTTTTTGTAAAGGACCCAGGTTCAAGTCTCAGCACCCACGTCAGGTGGCTCACAACTACCTATAATTGCAGTTCTGTGACTTCCAACACCCTCTTCTGACCTCCTAAGGCACATGTATGCATACACACATATACATATATATATATACATAATTTTAGCTAAATTGTAATAACAATAAAATTAAAAAGTTAAGATTTTCATCACAACATAAACTCTGCAATATATATTATATATATTGCATATATATATATTTAAACTCAGAGTTCTAGCAACAATTTTCAGATTTCCATGTAAGAAGAAAAGACAACTGCGTGTTGGAAAATCCATTGAACTGTACAGTTGAGAAGCTTTAAACTAATCATCAATTGAAAGTGATCAATGTTACATGCAACACACACTCAAAGTCAGACATTCAAAAAGAATCTCATCTAATTTTGTTAACATATTTCAAGTTTTAAGTATGACTAGAATTGTGTGCTGGTGGGTTGATAGCCACATACAGCAAGGCAATCTGTGTGAAGAGACATTTTGAAAGATGAAGCAGATAAAGTCTCATCACAGACAACATTAACAGATGAACAGTTGTAATTGACTTTGATGATGAGAACACTAATTTTGAGTCACAATTGAGGAAAATGTTATCCTTTTTTTTTCCTGAGCAAAAAAGAACCATGCTTTTGTCATTAGGAGACATATTAAAAACGTTATTATGTAGTTGCTCAAAATAATTTTAGTATGGTAGTACTCAAGTGAAATTTTTATTAGAATTAAATTTCATCAGCTAAAAAGCATGCAGAAACCTTTTATTTGGTCTTAATTATAGACGCTAACGTATTTCTGTGATTCTATTTCTTGATGCAGCTGAACTTGTTAATTATATGGCGCCTTATGAAAAAGTTTCTCACCCGTCACCAGAATGAGACGTATTTGAATTCTCATGAAAAGAATGGACAGTAGACCATCATGTCAGGGACAGTCAGAGAACAGAGAGAATGGGATGGTAGCTGTCCTGAGGACTGTGTACAAGGGTCAAGTCTGAGATAAATCCCCAAGATGACTGTGACAAACTCTTATAATTCAAATTGGCCAAAGAATCTTTAAAATACTGCAATATTTAAATTACATGTACTTATTTTGTGTATTTGTATGTGGACATGTCCACTCCAGAGGCAGTAAGAGGACAATGTGTGGAAGTTCCTTCTCTCGTTTCATCATAGGGGACCTGATGGTTGAACTCAGGTCGCCTGGCTTGGCAGCAAGTGGCCTTGTCTATTGAACTATTCACTAGCCTTAACTAGAAATTTTTTAAAAACTCTTCAACCAAAGGACCTTAGAAATACTGTACCAATTCTGAGTCTTTTGGCTTATAGCACTAATAAATGTAGCATTGTTTTATTCTAAGAGTAGCTACAACTCAACATTGTTTTATACATGCACAGAAAACTTCATGAACAATCCTAAATATGATACTATTATTATTTGCCACTGGGCCACAGGTCATAGGGTATTTTGGGTTTTTTTTCTTAATATTAATTCTTCTCTGATTTTTCAGTAACAAATATTTAACTTACTGTTTTATCTGTCTCATGTCTCTATTCATGTTCTTTCCAGCAGACATATTTTAACTTTTAAAAAGATATTATTTTATTTTATGTGTATGAGTTTCACCTATGTGTGGGCATGTGTGTATGAGTACAGTGCCTGCAGAGGGGAGAAGAGGGCATTGGACCCCTCTAGAACTAGCTGTAGTTGTGAGCTGCCATGTGAGTCCTGGCCACCAAACTGGCCTCCTGTGAAAGAGCAGCAAGTGTTCTTAACCGTTGAGGCTTCTCTCCAGCCCCAGGTATTTTAATTTCTAAATTAATACTTTTTTTTGCAATGACTTCACTCTAAAGACTTTTTTGTTGATTCATGTTCTAAAATTATTGTAGGAGAAGACATAGGTTTATATTTATGTTTGAGTTCCTTATGAGACAAAAAAGCTTTTATTAAGAAGAAAGATCACAAAGCCTTTCAGAAAAAAAGATTCATTTAAGTGTGTGTGTGTGTGTGTGTGTGTGTGTGTGTGTGGTGTACACGTTTGTGTGCTCATGTGTGTGTGGGTACAGATCACATTGTGCACATGGGTGTGAAAGTCAGAATTCAACCTCAGGAGTAGTTCCTCAGGCACAGTCTGCCTTGTTTGATCTTGTTTGGAGACAGAGTTTCTCAATGGGGCCTGGAGCTTGTTAATTAGGCTAGACTGTCTTTACCTCCCCAGTCCTGGGATGATCAGGATACACTATAAAACTCACTCTCTGTGCGGAATGTAGGGATTAAACTCAGTCCCCATGCTGGAGGGGCAAGCACTTTACTGACTTAATCTCCTGGCCCCAAACAATGTATTCCTTTAGGAAAGTATTTTTAGCTAAAGAAATGAACACTTAAAGATTATGAAACTCTGTTTCTGGATAATCACATATACCTATATTATTAGCGAACAAAGAAGATACAATTGTGGATAAAATAGATTCTTGCATTCTTTAAAATTATGATATATTTTAAGAGAGTCTAGAGAGGGGAAAGTAGGTCTTCCTGTCATGCCACTGGGGGGGGCAAATCCTTTTTCTGATGGAATGCAAAGTTATGCTTGTGTGAATCCCTAAACATTGTTTTCTTTTCAAAATCTAATGCATTTATACTATCCCAGTTTGTTCACAGTCCTGAGACTCATGAATTCCTTTTAGATTATGGTTTCACAGTGTGCCAGATGCATTTCACATGTAAGGCAACCATTATGTATGTAGCCATGAGGCTGGGAAGTCTTTGGGTTCTGGAAGAACTCAGTCATCCAAGATGTGCAGAAGTGGGGCCAGGCTAATCAGCGAGTCCCGATCCAGGATCCTAAGACACTACCATTTTGCTTTCCAGTGACTTTGTTTCCATAGTTATATATTTGGAGGGAATCTGTTTGTTTGAGTTTGTTTACCCTGTTGACATAGAGAGCAGTTGGAATTGTTGGATAATTTCAGTGTTAGGAGATGACATTAGCTAATGTGGGTGTCGCTAAGGCACCCTGGACATGGCTAATAAATTGCAATTATGAAATCACAAGTTTACTTTTATTGAAACTAAGGTCAAGCCCCTATGTCTTCCCGACTCTTCTTAGCTTTAGTGTTTTCAGAAAGAAATGAAGATTTAGAAAAAAAAAAAAAAAGACAATAGCAGAGCCTATTAAAAAAGTAATTTTCTCACTCCATTTCCCAAGCTCTTAGAAAAAAAAGTATTTAGACACTGACCAGACCAGAATAAAAAGACTGTGATGTCTGAAAATAACAAAGCTGGGAAAAATAATAACTATCTGGTTAGTATTTGTCTGCAAATTCATGATCAAAAAGTGGTATTTTCCATTCCCAGCTTCTTCAAAGACATGAGAGATGGAAGAAGACTCAGACAATCATCTTTCCAGAACAGATTTTCAAATGAAGGCAGCCCAGAGTCAGAAAACTCAGGAGTTTTCTTTCTGTTAGTAGCTTAACATGGTTCAGTCTACCCTAGTCAATTGTCAGCTGACAAAGGTCAGCTTTTAACTAGTGAGTTCTAACATGGAATCTTTTCAGACATAAAAAAAAGAAAAATATATCAAAATTAGTCCTCATCCCTTGTCTAGCAATCAATTCCATATTTTATATATGAAATATTTGCTTTAATATATTTTATATAAACAGAAGATGTACCCTGGAAATAACCTAGCATCTTTCATTTTCTTGGTTTTGCAACTTTAAAAATAACTATTCTTTTTCATCATATTTTCTCATTATTATGCAAATCAAGTGTTACTTTATATTATAAAACATGGCACAAGATGTAATCATCATAGACAAAGTCACCACAGGAAAAGAGATATGTATCAAATTCCACTTGATTGTTAAATATTTCAATACACTTCACAAAATCTCTGAAGATACTTAGCTTATCCAGCTACCAATTCTTTCAACAGCATCTTTTGTGATATGGAGTCAAATAATCATTTATGATAAATGAATGGTTAAAAGCATCAGATGCTTTAAGTAGGTTTAGCCTTTTATTTGAAATCATCAATTGTGAAGAAAACTTAGGTTAAATTGTGCAAGTAGGTACAGCATGCTCAAACAACATGAAAAAATTACTGTAAGGAGAATGTCTGAGTTGAGGAGAACCTAGGAGGCCCAGGACAGAAGGAAAGGATATAAAGTTGGTTACTGACTCTCTGGCAGTGGATAATTGTAAGGTCAAGTTTTGAATTTTTTTTCACCACCAGAACTGACATAGGCATCCTCTTTATCTCCACTTACATCCAACTATTTACTATACCCTGGTAGCTTTTCCTTTAAAAGTTTTTTTGAAGTTTTTTCAAAGTTCTCTTTTAAAGTTCTTTTAAAGCTTGTTTAAAACTCTTTTTACTCTTAAAAAGGTGTAAAACACACTGGTTAAAACATTTTTAATATTTTAAACGTTTAAAAGTTCGTTTGAACATAATGAGTAAATACACAAAGGTATCAATAAGTGGCTGGATGAGTGAACATGTTAATGAATGAAACACAGTCCTGATAAATTTTGGCTTGCTGCTTTTCAGATAAGAGACTGTGTCCTGCTTTCTACCCAGAGGCACTGCTGGGCAAAGGGAGATGGTTTAAAGAGACTTGCTATTAGTGGCTCTGTTTTAAAAAGCACTAGAGGATCCAGGAAAATTAAGACAGAAGGAAACGTAAGAACTCACAAACCACATTGAACAGTACTCACCTTTGGCACCCAAAACATTATGGCTTGTGTCCCTCCAATGGTGGGCTGAGTTCTCTAGCATTCTACTTAACCTGGCATCACCATCTTGATAGGTGTTGGTGGTCACTGGCAGATGAAAGGGCAACTTTACCGCTCAGCCTTTGGAAGGATTGCTGTATCACACTTTGTAAAACTATACTTACATCTGGGTAAAAAGTTTTTTCTCTTCCTTTTCTTTCTTCTTTTTTATAAAACTAATGTGTTGTACCTACCAAATGTTGCCAAATGGCTGGGTGTGAAGATACATAATTAGCTGGGATATAGATGGCAATTAGATTATATAATTCACTGTAAACTGATGACTAACTAAAGTTTCTTGGAATTTAACAATCTAATTGGCTAATTGAATTAAAGTTCATAGACATACTATGTGGTATGATGTCAATTTGGGTGTTTTTCTTGCTCCAGCTAGACCAGGATTCCTGGAGAAAGAATTCACCTGTATTGACTACTTACATAGTGTGGGATGTCTTAACTCCAGTGCATACCTTGAAGGAAAGAAGAAAGTGACCTTCTTAGAAAGAACTCTTTTATTTCTGAATAGGAGCAATAAATTATAGTATTAAGCTGGGCAGTGGTGGCACATGCCTTTAATCCCAGCACTCAGAAGGCAAAGGCAGGAGGATCTCTATGAGTTCAAGGTCAGCCTGGTTTATAGTCTGAGTTCCAGGACAGCCAGGCTACACAGAGAAACTCTGTTTCAGAAAAAAAACAAAAAACAAAAAAACTATAGTAGTGATTATAATGGTGGACCACCTTGTATCCCCAATGGTTTGTGTATTCTACTTTCATTTGCAATTACTCTATCAATGGCTACTTTTATTTATCAATGACTATTTTAATTCAGTCCCCACTTTCTTGTCCTTGTAATGGATTACAGAACAATTATCTGTATTAAGTAATTTATTGACTTGATTTATTCACTGGAATAATTTTTAACTTAACTGAAGATGTGTATGGTGCTTTATGCTTATAAGCATGTGTAGTTTTCTTGGTCTTTTGGGCTATTAACATTTTCTCAGAATAAACTAGAATAAAAATATTTCAAACATTGTGTTTCATTCCTTTTAAACATCCTCTACATGTTTGTAGCCAGTTTCAAAAAATACAAAGCTAGCGTAAGTGCTTAATAACCACTTTGGCCATCTGCTTCCAGAAACAAAATTGTCAAATATATCTCTTTTTAAAGCTTCTGAAATACCTTTCACTCAGCTGAACATTATAATAAAATTAAATAATCTTTTTAAAGTATCACAGTGAGATACACACACACACACACACACACACACACACACACACACATATAATTCTCTAGCCTAGGCTGGCCATGAACACACAGCAGTCCTTCTGCCTCTGTCTCCCGAGTGCTAAGATTACAGGCCTGAGCATCGTAACTGGTTTCACAGCACTTTCTGTGTGTTTAAAACCCACGAGGTTCTGATAACACAGATATAAGATCAAATGGAAGTGAATATCAAATCCAAGTCCTTAACTTTTTATCAATTAGTAAGCAGTTAATGACTGGGCAAGGCCTGGATATCTTTCACATTCCATCAGCTGGAAATGAGAAAAAGAAACATATTCCATATTTGGAAGACAAGTATAAAAGAATATTTCCTTTGATAGAATCTATTTCACAGCAGGAATATGCACAAGACAGATGGGACAAGAAGGGTAGGGAGGGACAGAGTACAGGATCCCGGATCTCAGGCACCATGCACTGCTGTATGGTTTATTTCATACCACTGACCTCTGCTGCAGGAGTGTTTACCTTGATTTGAGACTTCTTGTCCTGTCTTCCTCTTCCTGGCTTGGCTGTAGCTTTTAAACTAAAAATAAAAATAAACGAAAGCAGAGAACAATTTTACTAGCAAGCGTCTTACAAAAAAAAATAATAACTGTAGCCTCATAAAGGTTTATCTTTTCTGATTTGTTCCAATTTGGGATACAATAAAAAACATAAAACAAAGCTTAACATCATGTCCAACAATCTAAATAAACTACTTTCTTACCCACCCTCACAAATAGAGCCACAAATTCTCAAAGTTCAGTGCACTGGGATTTAAGACAGCTCGCCACTGCCAGTGTCTGCTGAGAATCCCCCCACACGTTGTGCACAGAGCACACAGACGGAGAATGTGTGCAGTGAGCTTGGTACAACATTAGAAATGCTGCCACGTTATACAAAGTGACAGGATGGCCAATCTTTCAGTAAACGCCATTTTAACAAATATCAGATTTCAAGATAATCTCACTTAAGTCTGAAGTACAATATTCCGTGTTGGATATAAGATTGCAGATAAAGTTTGGCTTTGAAACGGCTGCAACAATTTTGCTTCAAGTGCACTTTATAGGCTAAAATGTGAGCGTACTTTGAATGCCGAATATCGAGTTCTGGAAAATAGTATGGTAAGCTTTCATTTTTCCAACCAAACTTTGTGCTCTGAAAACACTAACTGAACTACTAAGAATATATCCTGTTCCCTTAAAAACATACTTATTTAGTCTGCAAAATTTAAATTTTGTATATATATATATATATATATATATGTGCATATATATGCATATATATATGTATACCTTGTACTTAGGTGTGTGGGAGAGTTTCTTCCATCACTTCATATTGTCCTTTATCATCTCAAGACAATATCTCTTAACATGCCAAGTTTGTATTTGGTAATTTTCTGAACTATCTTAGTTATCTATTAAAATTTATGCAAATGGGCTCTTTTAAAAATTAAAATAAATCTTATTTATGTATCAGGAACAAGTTGAATATCTATGAAACTTGTTAAGTATTTCAAAACTTGTAATTTCCTGGCTGAAAAATAATACTCCACTTGAGTCCATTCCTCTAGTCTGAGTAATTTATGGCCAAAAGCATGGTGTTTAAATGCCAATAGAGGCAGCCTTCTTTATTTTAGTGATATAATAGCATGTTTTGCATGCTTTCATTCTTATGAAATGTAAATCGTGTTTATCAGAAAGTTAGAGCTACTTCTTTACGTGAAAATGTGTGTTCAGTTCAGCCTTATGTCTCCATAGGAATCTCCTATGCCAGGGCCAACCCTGGGTCTGTCGAGTTCATGTAAGGTAGGATCTCCTCCCTCCTTTAACGTCACATTGTGACTTCTACTCTGTAAAATGGGAACAAGGCTTACCCTCAAGGAATGTTGGGAAGATAAAATAAGATGTTCCACACAAAAAAGAGCCCGGAATAACGCCAAGAACACAAATGGTAGCTATTAAAATTTGAACCAAAAAGATTACGCTGTTACCAAATGAGAGATTTCTTTTTCGGTCACATGTTCAGCTTAGGAGTGACTCCCTCTGCCAATTGAGGTCGAAAGTGTCCTTTTTCCGTTCGGTGACAGGAGAGCTAGGCTGATGCCATCAGTAATTCATCTCTCCAGCACAAGACAGAACATTCCACCATTGCAAAGAGCAGCTAACTCCCTGCTGCACTCAGTGCTGGTGAGGTCGGTGTACTGGGGTCTGCATTTCCGATGATGAACATGTTAGAAGCAAGCGGCAATGCTCCGATGATAGTCGAGAAAACTAATTGGAAATCCTTTTGGTAAGAGACAAATAAGAGCACACGTATAACTATAAAAGCAGAATACTAAAAAAAAAAAAAAAAAAAAAAGGACACACGCTAACAAAAAAATTAAAAAGCTAAACAGATAAAAACTCACAAGTAGGGTATGAATTAAGGAATCCTCAAAATACAATTTAATGTGGAAAAAAAACATGTATTTTCAAGTAGGTGGCCCTTAACCTCTGTCCAAACCCGAAGGTGGGATTACTTAATAATTTGATAACGAAGCACAGATTACAAACACAGGAGACTGTGAAGAGGAGGAAACTTGCGGTGAAGAGAACTGAGCATCAGCAGCCATGAGTCATCTCTAGTCTAACAATGAGGAAAACACCAGACAACAGAGGTCCAGGTGCACTTTACCAAACACCTGTCAGCCTTCCTAACTATGCCAAGCTTGCTAACCAAGGGACTGACTAACTGTCACAGAGCATATGAATGTGAGGGGACAGACCAAGTAAAAGTAATGTGGAATTCTGGGTAGAATTTCAGAACAGAGAAAGGACCTTGGTAAAGCAACAACATCAAAAAACAATTGGGACATCCGAATAAAATCTGAGATTTAGTCATAGTCATTAGTAATGAACCAGAGTTGGTTTCTTACTGTGACAAATGCATTTTGGCAACATAAAATATTAACAAACAGAGGAGATTTTTGTATAAATATAAAAGTATCTTAAAAATTAAAAGGTTATTTTGAGAAGAAGAAAGCATTTTTCATATGTTGAGGAGCCAGGTAAAAGTTTTTCTAACCAAATCTTATGACCTGACTTCCGTCCCTGGTACTCACATGGAGGGTAGAGTGAACGAACTCACCAAGGTTGTCCCCACTTCCACATGCATGCTGTGGTACATGAATCCCTTGTGCACACACACATAAACATACAATAAGTAAATGTAAATGATAAAAATTTCAAAGAATTTTTCATGTGTTGAAAGACATATAATTCATAAGACAGTTATGACAGTCATGGCATGGACTAGAACACCAGATTATACAAAGCTAAAAGCTAATGTACAGGTTAGTAGGGACAAATGGAACTAGAGAGAGTTTGGACACTTTTTGAACACTTCTTTTGATATCAAGTAGACAGTTAAAAATAAAGACAGAGTAAAATAGTAGAATAAATAGGGATACAATGTCTATACTGAGGTTTGTACAATAGTTGATCATAAACTAGAACATGGGAAAAATATATAATCCCCAAAGTTGAGAATATGTAGGACAAAGTTGTCAATTATAGCACATTAAATCACCATACAAAATGGGGTAATAAGAAACCAAAAATACACACACACACACACACACACACACACACACACACACACAGTGTTGAAATGTTCTCTGCCAAAATAAAATAAATGGTTAACTTATGTAAAGACTAAGTAAGACACAAACTATTTTTAAAGTTAATATATAAGAAATCCTGTGCATGCACACTAGTAGGATGACACTAACCAATACCTCAATACCTAAGAATTCTGTTTTAAATACACAGTTGTTCCCATTTGTAAAGAATGAGCAGTATCCCACTGTGTATTCCTAACAGTGCCTTCCCTTGGCTGTTGTGAACAACACTGTGGTGTAGATGAGAGCACTTATTTCCACATCTTTTGAGAACACACCTAGAAATGGGATTCCTGGATCAATATAGTATCTCTCCTTTTAATTGTTTGTCACACTGACTTTTGTACAGGTGACATAAATATTCATCTTCACCTATAGAGCATAGTATTGCTTTTCCTCTGCACCTTCACCAGTGCTTGTTACCTTTGCTAACAGTCATTCAAACAAGTGTGAAGGCTATCTCACCGTGCCTTCACCTTGCATTCCCCTGATAATTTGTGTCACTGAACATTTCTCAGATATCTATTGACTGATTGCACATTTTCACTGGGGACTTCAGACCTTTTGCTCACTTTTAAATTTTAGCTATTTTGAGTTGTTGAATTCTTGAAATTAAGTTTTGTAAATTACTTATATATCTAAGCTTCTTTTCAAATATATGTTTACAAATGCTTTCTCTTATCCTCCTCATAACCTACAACATGAACAAACTTGAAAGGCATTATGCTAAGTGGAAGAAGCTGGGCAAAGAAAGACAAACGCCACAACTGAATGTGATCCAACATGTCCAGCTCATAGAAGCTGAATCATTGTTACCAGGCACTAAGACTGAAAGTGGGGCTATGAAGAGCCAGAGAAGAATTGCTTATGGGACACAGAATTTCAATTAAACAATCAGAATAGCTTCAAGACATTTATTGTATAACGTGGTGACCATAATCAGAAGAGTTTATTGCATTCTTCAAAGTTGAAAAGACAGTATACGGTGTTCTCACAAGAAATAAACCAGTATGAGAGATAAAGTCTATGTCAGCTATCTTGTTTTTGTTACTCAATAATATGTACAGCTTTTAATAGATCATATTGTTCCCCGAAAATTTTGTTAATTAAAAATGAATAACAACATATATAATGTATTTAATATTAAAAACAAAAGTAATAACTGTATCAACCATGCAATCAACTCAAAATCTGAGGTAAACAGACAACAATTATATAAAAATCTAGACACTATAAGCTTTATTAGAGTAGAAATCTAGCATCTGACAAATCAGAACATCATGGAATTAATAAACTCAGGATGTAAACATTTAAGGAAGTTTGGAAATATTTATAAATTTAAGTTAAAAATGAGAGCAAAAACAAATTTAAAAGGGATGAGCAATGAAATGAGAATTATTGATCTTATGGAGATAAATATAAATATCTCAATAATGAGCTTTTATACAACATGCCTCTTACATTGTACAACAAAGAACTATGGTATAACATAATAATCTGTGAATGTTGCCAGAGGATGTGTAGTAGGTTTCCTATTTGTTACTCAGCCTTTCATTCTGGTCTATGCCAAGTCTAAAGGTCAAGGATCAAGTGTCTGATAGGAAAGTGAATGGGTCTTGTTCTTGCTAGTGGTCCTGAATCAAAGAATACAAAAATCCTGGAAAGCCACCAGATATGAGCTCTGAAACCCACAGCAACAGAAATGACTTCAAATAAGAGGATACAACATTGTGAAGACAGCTTGGAGCTTAGGGGTTGCTTGTCAGAACCTAATACCATAGTCAAGGAGAGATGAAGTCTTGGGTAGGGTGAGAGTTAGTAAATACTTAAGAAGCCTCACAGTAAGAGATGTTACCAATCAAGACATACTGTTACCTAATATTTAAACTCAGTGGAAACTCTCAAACCAAAGGGTAAGAGGTAGAAATTTTCTACAAAGCATGGAAGCCTCAGGAAAGTCATATGCTTACATTGACACACAGAGTTTTTAATTAGAAGACTTTTGGAAAACAAAGTGGGAGCTTCATGATTTCTCTGATTCTGGCTTGGAAACTGTAGATTCAGGTTTGAAAACTGTAGATTCATTCCTGCTGCGTTCCACTGGTTGGACGTAGATCACAGCCAGCACAACTTTAAGAGGAAGGAACATGGACTGATGTAAAATAAGTGCAACCATATACTATTTACTTTATTTTCACAGGCAAATCTCATTCACAGTTTGTTATGGTTTAGGCATAAAGTATTACCAAGAGAGGTTCAGGTATTGAAGGTTTGTTCCCTAGTTGGCAGATCCAGTCTTTGACACGTGGTTGATCGGGAGAACTCTGACCAAATCAGTGGATTAACCTACCAGAGGGCTCATAGCATGATGACATTATCAGGAGGCAATAGAAAATATTTGGAAGCAGGGCTCCACCATACCCTTCCACCAGGATGCAGTTGGCTTACTAGAGGCCTAGAAAAAAACATTAAGCCAGTGACCAGGAACTTCTGAAACCATGGTACAAATTCACATTTTATACTTTTAAATTGTTTCTGTGACAAAAAAAAAAAAAAGCAAAACAAAGAACCTGAGTAACATATCAATTTTAGGACCCTGACAAATCATCTCTACTATGACATCAGGCTTTGGCTCAATGTCTTTATACACTGAGTCAGGCCTACATTCAGATGACACTACTCAAATGTAGTTCCTTGAGTAAAGTTCCTTGAATTCAATTTTGCAACAAGGTCTAAGAAATAAAGACACAAATGATATGCCCCTGTATTAGGTAGGTTCTCCAGAGAAACAGAATCTGTAGAATGTATGTAAATGTGTGTGTGTGTGTGTGTGTGTGTGTGTGTGTGTGTGTGTGTGTGTGTGGTGTGTGGTGTTACAGAAAGTGAGTCTATAAGAAATTGATTCATGTAGTTAGAGAGATTAAAAAGTATCTCCAATTAGCAAGCTGGAGACACAGAAGAATTAATGGTGTGGTTCCAGTCTGAGGCTACAGATCTGAGAAGAGAAAAACCACAGGCATAGTCAACCTGATAGTCACCAGCCTCGAAGCCTAGGAAGAGCCACCATCTCCGTTCATCTCTGAAGGCAAGAGAGAAAGTGTCCTACCTCTAAGTCAGTCGGGCCAGGTGTCTCTTATTCCTGGGATGGGTCTCATCTAAATTAAGGATGGAAATCTGCTTTCCTAATGTAAATGTTTAACATATCCCAAAATGCCCTCCCGTAATTACTCAGAAGAGTGTTTGACCAAATATGTAGGCACCCTGTCGCCCAGTCTGATACACACAACTAGTCATCACACCATGAAATACCCAGAAAGCATAACACCACATACCTGAAATACACATTCACATTCGACAGAGGTTCAAACAGGTAACATCTCTAGTGCTTTAGAACTACATCAAGGGGCATCTTTCTATTCCCTTCATTAGGACCTATGGGAGCGAAATAAGTATTCCCCATGGCTCTTGGTTATCTTTTGGGCTCTTGGTCCTGCTGTCTTTATCATATTTCCTCTTTCATAAATGTGACCTATGTTTGCAGTTGAGTAAACATTTCTACCTTCCTCCTGCTCATAAGAGCTCAGAAGTTTCAAACGACTCTCTTAATTTTATATTATCTTTTTTAGTTCAGTGTGATATAGTTCCTTTTAAAATGTGATGGGCTTTATTCTTACACAACTGCTTTCCCTTCTGACAGATAAAAGTCATCCATCACATGTTCAAGGTCTCTGTCTTGACTCCTTGAGCTGGAAAGGTATGCCTGTGAGTGTTCCATGTAATAGAAGCCATGTGATGGAATAAAAGGCCCTCGGGATAGAATGAATAGAGATAGGAAGAGTGCTTATGAGCAAGTCTCTGTGTGTCTGTACACACACACACACACACACACACACACACACACACACACACACACACGCATGCATGCACACAAACACGCACACACTCATGATCCAGTTCAACATACAAAAGGAAACAATCAACAGAATTGAAAGGTAAAGAGAAACAGCTCATTTGCATATTTGCATTCATAGTGAGTATGGTAGACTAAGACTTGTTAGCCTAAATATATCACTCATGTGAATACTTTTTTAATTCTTCACATCTCAGAAGACAATTTGACCTAGGAATTGCTGCAGCCTGAGGGTCAGTGGTACCTGCAGAGCTCATGTTGACACCTAACTCTTCAATATGATGGTATTCAGAGATGAACCATTTGGGAACTGACTGGGTTATAAATGTGGAATCCTCATGAATAGTGACCTTGTGAGAGGAATCCCAGAAAGCTTTCTCATACTTTCCTTCTTATAAGTTAAAGGCTGCAGCCTGAATATAGGTCATCACCCAGAACCCAGCCATTGCTGCCACCTGATCCTAGACGGCCAGCCTCTAGAACTATGAGAAATACATGTCTGTTATTTATAAGCCACCCATTCTACTGTACTTTGTTATAATACTCTGTGTTCTCTAAAATGGGAGAAGTGTGTGTGTGTGTGTGTGTGTGTGTGTGTGTGTGTGTGTGTGTGTTCTATGGTAAGCTATAATGACTTACAAAACAAAAGTGAATTATCTTTTTAAAAAACTAATTGCAGTTGAAAAAGATTGTTTTGAAGTGTTGAGCTCAAAACCAGAAAGGGTGGCTTTAAGTTAATATTCACATGTCCAGTTGGAGTTGCACTTGATTCAATAAGGCAATAGTAAGGAAATACAGAGTAAACGTTCAGAAAGTTTATTTAGTAATTCCATTCCTAGAAAATAAATTCGGTGAAGTGATTAAAAATTTATGATCAACCATGTTCATTGAAGTGCCGTTTTAGTACATGAATACTAACTGAAACATAACTTTTAATGAAGAAAAATCAC
This sequence comes from Peromyscus melanophrys, assembly GCA_902168415.1. Classification (NCBI taxonomy): domain Eukaryota; kingdom Metazoa; phylum Chordata; class Mammalia; order Rodentia; family Cricetidae; genus Peromyscus; species Peromyscus melanophrys. The sequence goes on along the minus strand of CABHPR010151660.1, from coordinate 22,554 downwards.
AAACACTTGCCATTTCCAGCAATAGAGCAACTGCTAAGTAAATCGGGAAACATACATGACTTAAGAATTTAAAAGTTAATAACAATTATGCTTTCATTAAATAGAAATGAGGTCATGATAATGCAAACCATGTAAAATGTGATTCCAATTAAGTTTAAAATATATACACACTGAAACTTACAAGGAAATAAATCAAAATATTAACACTGTTTCTGTGTACTGCCATTGTGGTCAACTTTTTTTTTCTTTATTCTATTTTTTTCTTCTTCCTACCCTTAGCATGTATTATTTTAATAAACAGAAAACAATAAGAAACAATAAATGCGAACTAAAATGGTATGCTATTAAAAGGCTTGTCTCTGAGCAATTGCACAAGGGAAAACTAAATTCTTAGTAACAAAGCCTCTAAGGGAAAAGGGGGGCATCTCAGTCCATCTGGGAAGACAAGAATGCAATATGGGAAGTGCTGGGGAAAGATTCAGACGAATCAAAACAGAGACAATTCCCTCAGGTGCGTGGTTTTCTATTGGGCACAAACCCCATTTATTCATACCAGATCTTGCCCAGAAGCACTAAAAGAAAACAAACCAAGGGCAAAAATGGGGTTAATGTAGAGAGAATGGGGAAAGATGCTGGAGCCCACTACCAGCTCCTCTTTATCGAGACTTGCCTATGGCATCCATTCAGTAGGCTCTGCAGGGAAGCAGTAGATCTAAGCAATACAGTTTTAAAATCACTAAGGTAAGAATCCACACTGTAACCTTCATGATTCATTGCATTTAAAATATGAAAGAGGCTGGGAAAATCTCAGTGGCTATTCAATCATGAGAACCGCAGTTCAAATCCCAGCAACTGTGTAGGGTAGTCCGCAAGCATCTATCTGTAACTACCCAGCTCCAAGGAATTCAATGTCCTTTACTAGCCTCTTCAGGCACCCACATATACATTTGTGGGTACACTTACAGAGACAGGTGCATGTGTGACACACCATTTCATAAAATAAAAAAAAATAATGTGAGAAATTGTATGTCATCCTTGTGAAAATAGGGTCAATTCAATTCATCCCTTCTTCACCGACACATTGGCCATCTCTATTAAAATCCTAAGTCTAAAATAGTTTTTTATTAACATCCATAGGTTCTTGGCCTAGAACAGTGGTTCTCAACCTGTGGGTTGTGACACCTTTAGGTCAACTTGTAACAATGAAAATGCATTCTACATATCAGATATTTACATTATGATTCATAACAGCAGCAAAACTACAGTGATAAAGTAGCAACAAAAACAATTTTGTGGTTGGGAGTCACTACAACATGAGGGGCTGCATTAAAGGGTTATAGCATTAGGAAGGTTGAAAACTACCAGCTAGAAAGATGCTACCTAATATTTAGAAGGACCTAGAGTAGGAAATACAAGCCTGAGTGACTATAAAAGGACTATGCACTGAGAAGGTCAGTTTGGGTTTGTTTACTTCTATTTATGCTGAACAGATGGGGGGAGACTCCTCCCCACCCCTAGGCAACACTAGGCTTGGATAAAAAGGAGATGTACAGTACCAGCCACAGCAACAACAACATAAGCTCAGTGACTGTACCAAAGCTGGGTGCAGGGCCTGGGCGACCACTGCGGCCTCTGAATGGGTCTCACATGTCAAATCTGCTAAAACTGGCCAGAAATTTCATAGCTGGCCTCTCTTCACTGGGGTGCTGATTTGGCTTCAGTAGTAGCAAATGTGAGTATTTCTTTGGACTGGATGGGAAGCTATAGCACAAAAGCATATTCTAGAGATATATCGCCCAGTATATGATGTTCATTCCATGGATGACCTATTCATTTCTTAAAGCATGGCTACTCACCAGTGGTGCTGGTGTGCCAGAGGTCTTGAACCAGCTCAATGACTCACTGTAATGAATAATTAATTGGTGAGTGAGGCTGATTGGACAAAAGGGTCTACTGCATGACACACCTCAGCACACAATGGCACAGGATGAATGAAGAGGTGTTGACAAGACAGAGGAGTGAGGTGGGTTTTCTTTCTTTGGTTGGTTTTTGTTTTGTTTTGCTTTGCATTGATTCTGGGAGGTTCCTTTTGAGAGGATGCTGCCAGGGTGAGAGGAGGATATGGAGGGGCTGGGAGGTGAGCATGATTGGGGTGCATGATGTGAAATTCCCAAATAATCAGTAAAGAATTATGTTATGAAAAAATGTGGCTCCTCTGTATTAGGACGCACTATAAATGTAAAATACACACGAAGTTTCAAAGACAGTAAAAAACAAACAAACAAACAAAATATCTAAATTTCTCTTACTGTTTACATGCTGAAACTGCGTGTTTTTAATATTGAAGTTACTAAAATTATTTCCTATTACTTTTTAAATATGGCTCCCAGAACACTTGAACTTGTATGTGTAGTTTGCATTGGAGCTAACATTTCATCTCCAGTGTTGCAGAACAGTTCATCGAATTGAGGATACTGTCATCAGGCCTCTCCAAGTCTTATTGTCGCACCTTTTGTGTAGAGAAAGGAAAATTCTTTATTCTATGAATGAAATTAGAGAAAACAGTCCTAACCCTTTGAGTTCTTGATTTATCAACTTGGGTCTGAGCGCATTTGTAGAAGCAAGAAATACCAATTAATTTCCATAATAAATGTGGAAGTTGAGGGCCAACCCCAAAATGCCCCCAGAATGAACCTTCTGTTGACTGTGCAATTGTGAGTTCTTTAATCAATCCAGTTCTGTTTTGTTGCCAAGCTGGAATAGGGGAAATTATCTAAACAGATTTCATAAGAGGAGTCTGAGTATTCACATCAAGATGAGCTTAGGAATGTTCTAAGCAACGGGAATTGGTTTTCACTTTTACTCAGGGATATGTTCCTTTTTATTTTGGTCAGAAGGTCTATGATTTCATTTTATCTGAAGTTGAACATTAATGTAAGGCCTGTGAATTTTAACATACTCTATTATTTCCTCTAAGAACATCTCAATTCATTGCTTAAGCTCTTTCGCAAGTCTGAATAACACAATAGATTCTAAGATGAAGGTTAAACTACATGCTCCAATACTCTCAAGGGTGTTAACATTTTCCCTTGTTTATTTAACAAATATTTATTGAGTTCTTACTATGTGCCAAGCTTTCTACCAAGCATTAGGAATGCAGTGGATATTTTTAAAAACTAGAACAAGTTCACTGATATCCTAGAAATTATAGTCTAGTGTGGAAGGGAGATTTTTATCAAATAATCACATGGGAAAATTCAACAATCAAGTGAAATGATTAACTTCAGACAGCAGGAAGTCCTGCTCCTCCGATGGAATAGCAGGGAAAAGCTGTAAACCCAATTAGCTGCAATACAAGCTAGTGTGCTTGATCAAAAATGTGTGGGAAGACAGCAAGTCAGGCCAGGATGTTGAACATATTATCATGTAACTTATTATCTAGGCATGAGTAGTTACTCATGGCGAGGCTGCAGTTGAGATAAGAGCCAGCGATTCAGGAATACACTCATTCATTATGGCTGACTTGCAGATTGGGAAGCTACAGCCTCAGCCAACAACAGGAAAGGAGGACGAACTCAGCAGTACAGACGAGGCTTCCCATCACCCATTTAGTGAATGCACAATGTGCCAAGCCAGGTCTGACTCCTGTATAGACAGGCTAATTAGCAGGGTGTATTGCAAGCTTTAAACATAAGTCCATACAGAATTCTGGTGGCTGGAATGTTGAGAAATGGTGAGAGGGAAGCTGAATGACGAAGCTCCAGATAAAGCCTTGTGTTTAGGGGCATTATCAGAACTGTTTTCATTTGGAGAACACTGTGGAAGTTCAGTGGCCAGAGCTGACTGTGATCTAGGTTAGGTCCATGGATGTGAAGATACCAGGGCACTATGACCAGGTTATTCTGTTAAGGACTGGTAGTTATTCCCAAGTCCCTAATTTGGAAGAGGAAGTAAGGATTTAAATTCACTAGTAATTTTTTCTTTTGCTTTATATGTCCCCAAGTGAGTTTTATATGCTTTGAGAAATGACACTTTAGTTTGGAATATTTCCTCAGTCTTGTGGCTTGAATGTGAAATGTCTCCCCTAAAGGCCCGTATATTTGCACTGCTGGATCACAGCCGGGGGTGAACTCTGAGCTAAGGCCTAGCTGGAGGAAACTGGTCACTATGGTCAGGCCTTGTGGTTTCTTAGCTCAGCCAAATTTCCTGTTCAGTGTCTGCTTCTGCCTGCAGACAGTCATAACACGCTCAATGGCCTCACATCCCAGCCACCGTGCCTTCTCCACCCCGTTGGGCTGTATTTACTCAGACCGTAAGTCAAGAAAAACATGTCTTCTCTTACGTTGCTTCTTGACAAGTATTTGATGACAGCAGGGAGAAGGTACCTCTCATCCAACTTCACATTTACGGGTGTGAAGTTAAATGAATGGCTCAACTAGAAATCTATCCTTTCAGATGGATTTCTTCCAAGTAATTATTTTTGTGACTCTATCTGGACAAAAGTGTAATTGTTCTAGGTACTGAGGAGGAAAGAGACTAGTAATTATGCTATCTGGAAACTTGAGAAGGCAACGGCCAATGAATTGCAGAAGAGATACAATTAATGATCATAGGCAAGTTTACAAAAAAGAGCTGATACTTTCATCAGCTTTCAATGCCTATTTATATATAGACTGCTTGAGAGTACCAAGAGTTGTTAATTTCCTGCACAGTTAAGGAGTAGACACTTTAGTTCATATGTAACATGAATAATATACAGTCTAATAATATGTTATATAGTATATGTGATACAGAGTTAGAACATAAAATACATTTATTTTATTCTCTAAATCAGTGCTTCTCAATGTTCCTAATAATAAGATCCTTCAGTTCATCATGTTGTGGTGACCCCAACTATAAAGTTATTTTGTTGCCTCTTGATAACTGCAATATTTCTAGTTATGAATCTTAACATAAATATCTGATATGTGACCCCGTGAAAGGGTTGTTTGACCCACAAGTTGAGAACTGCTGCTCCACATGCACATCTGAAGCCTACATATCTCGCTAAATATTCAGGTTTGTCAAAAATTTGTCCGGTTATTTTAATGATTTTTTAACTATTTAGCAACATTAGTGGTTTTGCTTGTTGGTGATATGGTATTGTTTTATAGTTTAGGCTGGCCTCAAACTCAAGATCCTCCTGCCTCAGCTAGAATTAATTATAGGCATGTGTCACTTCTCTTAGTCCATTAGTCAAATTTTAAACTCACAGGAGCGTCACTAGTGAAATGATGCTCCATGCCCAGCCACAGAAAGACTCTTTTAATAAAGCTAAAGTTATTAGAGACTAAGGATGCTATGAAGCCTTTGAGAGGGGGAGTCCTGCTACAGTATCCCAACTTCAACCCCAAATCTCTCTTCAGTCACTATCCAGTATCAGAGAATGGTGAGCCTCTGTTATAGCCTCTTGATGGGAGCATGGAAGGCAAGGGGAACAGGAAAAAGGACAGGAACACTAACTGTGCTTCTGGCTTGGAGCAGCCTGACACTTCTGCACCTGACTTACCAGTGTAAGTCAGAAATCTTTACTCTGGACAACCTCGTGACATGCCTAATCACCTTACCTTGGCCTCCTGTGCCCCCTCTCTATAGAGGGATTCTCCCTCCTCATGGGTGCCCTTTTTAAACAGGAGTCAACTTAGAATCTGCATTCTTCATTGTCTACTGTATAAGACTCACATTGCAGATCCCCGTACATCCACCCTGAAGTCATACACTATTTTCTGAGCATCTCTCCTCTCTGTTCAGATAGAATCATGGATACTGCCCCCTTTGTGTCAACAGCTCTGAGCTCATGAGTACCAGAGGCTTACTGGCTGGACTTACAAACATAGAGCTCAAAACCTTGACAACTAAAGGCTTATAGCTCTAGACTTTAAAAGTCAGACTGTGAATGCCAGCTTTCTGTGCTCAGGCTACAGAAAGCTATGGGAACTCAAACCTATTGACCTACGGCTAATGACTCCATGAATTGGAAACTTGTTGCTCCAAGCTTTCAAAGCCCGAGACTTACAACTGTAGGTGCTCAGGTCAGAAGTTTGTTGCTCTGGACTTTAAGTGACCATAGCCTGGTATCTTAAACCTTGTGTTACAGCTCCTGAGCTTCTCGTGTTAGGACCGTTGGGTCTTAACCCTGGCTGGGTCTCAGGAACTCTTGAAATGACCAGAGCTTGGAAATCTCACCTCCAGCACTTCCTGACCTCTGCTTCACTGTTTTCCATGGTCTCAACTCTCCACAGCATTTGCTTCCAACCCCTTTCTGGAACTTTTCAACTACCTTCCCACTTCTGCTGTGTAGGCATGGGGCTAAAAGCCACAGGAACACTTCTGGTCTGTACGAAACCAGTTCATCCCATTCTATCCATGACAGACACACATGCAAATATACACATAGGTAATATTTTGGAGACATCTCTATTGGGGGCCAAGTGTTGCTGTATTGGGACAGACATCTTCCAAACTAACCTAACAAGATTGAGAAGTAGCCTGCTTATGTAGCTGGGAAAGGTACACCATGCTGTGCTCAAATTATAATTTCACTAATCACAGCTTGCATGTGAATGGCTTTCAGTTCCACCAATCACAGAACTTACTTATAGACCAATCACAAGCCTTGCTTAGGAGTGAGTCACAAGCCTGGTATGACACTAATGATAGTCTTTTGAAGCCAAGGAGGTGCAATCTTCCTGGAGTGAGTGAGAATAACTGCAGGGTGAACAGGGTTACCTAGGGTTCTTCCATTTGTCATACCAAGACGACGGTCTTCCCAAGCCCTTTCAGGTTTCCCGCAGTGATTGTAATTTTAGCATGTGCTCAAACAGGAGTCATGGGTTCAGTCACAGGTGTGTTTTGGTGACCTTTGCAGCTGGAGTCTTCTCAGAATGACTGTGGACGTTCCACACATTCAGACTGGAGAATCATCAAAGATGAGGGTACTACTTAATTGGTAGTTTCCCGCTTAAAATAGCCGGGCACAAGGGCAGAACCTAGCAGCTGTCGATCAAGTGACTGAGTGGCTTGCTCATAATTGGCCAAAAGAAAATAAAACTTTAAAGACTGCTCATAGTAAAGGCTTTGTCGTGAAGAATTAACATCATCAACAGTACTCTCCAGTGTTCAATTTCAAGACAAATGACCCTAGGGAGAGTTGATTTCCTCTGACTTGTCTAGCCAATAACCCAAGGGCTACGTCAGAGTACTACAACCTGTTGTGATTCTTCAAACTAGCCACTTGGTTTATTCCTACGTTTCCCACAAGAACTGTAATAAAGGTTCTTGCTCAGAGTTTGTTACTCTCTGCTAAGGACCACTGATAGCATTTCCCCATGCATCCCTGTTGTGCTCTGCATTGTTTTGTTGAGATCTGTAATACAACACACCGTCTTGTCTATAGAAGTCATCCCCTGAACTTTGACCTTACCACACCTAAAGTATTGCAATAAACAACAGCAACAAAATGTTCTTAAAACAGAGGGGCAAGCCAGACCCAATAACACATGTCTGTAATCCCTGAGACAGAATAATTGTGAGTTTAAGACTAACCAGGACTATTTAACAAAACCTGCTCTCACAAAAAAAAAAAAAAATCAAACCAAACCAAAAAAGCAAATTAACAAACCACAAAAGGCAGGCAGAGTAGATGAGGTGAGTAGGGACTGGCTAAGTAGAGTTACCAAAACAATCAGCACATTTGTCTACCCTGCTCCATCTAGCAATGGAAAGATGCTTGTATCCTTTTAGATTCTATTCAAGTGTAATTCCTGTCTGGGTAGGACAAATGATTGAAGCCTAGCCAATAAACAGGATACACACAAAGGAAAATAAAGAGAGAAAATAAGTGGTGATTGTTGGCAGGCCTAGCAAACACCAGTTTAGGAGAACTGTGGTAACATCAAGGGTGGGGCTAGGAATACATCTTGAGATCTCACCATTGACAGAACTGTCTATAAACACTGCAGAGGGAGAAGAGAGAAGGCTCGGGCTGTCACCTCTTATAATACAACATCATTTGACCCTGAGAAGGGACCCTAGATGGACTCTCCACTTGTAAAAGTCCTCATATGGGTCAGGGAAGTTCAGTGCCTCCTGGGAGAAAATTTCCCAATAAAGGACAGTTTCCAAACTATCAATGAGTAATTTATACCCTCTGAGAATTTAGTCTCAGCCTGAATGTTAACCTGTCAATGTCCCAGGCTTTTCTAAAATTCTTCAACCATTATCTGAGAGATTCGTATTTTCTCAGTGAAGTTGTGTCACCTTTCCTTGTCTGAGATGAAGATGTTTGGATAGCAAAAATTCTTCCACTAAAATTGAACCACATAATAAGATGACTTGACTTTAATAGTTGATAAAGCTGGGAGGAAAGAGGAAGGGATGTAGTTGGGTGGAGAGAGGAAGTAAGATGGCAGGGCACAGAAAGGTATATAAGGTGTGAGTATACAGGAAGTAGCTCTCTAGGGCTGAGGATTTCCTAGCGGTAAGAACTTGTGGCTTGGCTTGTTCTATTCCTCTGATCTCTCAGTTTTCACCCCAGTATCTAGCCTGGGTTTTTTACTAATAAGGCCACTTAATAATTTGTGTTACAAATAGTCTTGTGCCCAAACCAAAAACACATTAGAATCACTAGTGTGTGGCTTCTGAGAGACACCATATGTGTACCAATCCATTAATCTTAGTGTTTATCATGGCAATTAACATCATATTAGTACAATATCCTAGCCAGTAGAAAATATCTCAGCATTTAATAAACAGGATACTATACCTGTTGTACCTCTGGCTGTTAGTGACACTATACTGAGTGGTCTGTATTCAAGATAATCATTGAGGCTACTCTGAGGTCTACCCCTGAGTGTCAGGGGTGGTTGCCCTGAGGTGCATCCCTGAGTGTCAGTGAGGCTACACTGAGGTGCATCCCTGTCTTAGTCAAGGTTTCTATTGCTATGAAGAGACACCATGACTGCAGCCACTCTTTTTTTTTTTTTTTTTCTTTTTTCAAGACAGGGTTTCTCTGTGTAGCTTTGTGCCTTTCCTGGATCTCGCTCTGTAGACCAGGCTGCCTCGAACTCACAGAGATCCGCCTGGCTCTGCCTCCCGAGTGCTGGGATTAAAGGCGTGCGCCACCACTGCCAGGCTGACTGCAGCCACTCTTATAAGGGAAAACACTTAGTTGGGTCTGGCTTACAGTTTCAGAAGTTTATTCCACTATATTCATGGCAGGACATAATGGCATGCAGGCAGACATGGTGCTGGAGAAGGAGCTGAGAGTTCTATATCTTGATCCCCAGCCAGTAGAAGGAAGAATTGCCATATTGAACATAGTTTGAGCATATGTGAGATCACAAAGCCCGCCTCCACAGTGACACACTTCCTCCAAGAGTGCCCCACCTACTTCACTAAGGTCACACCTCCTAATAGTGCCACTGCCTATGAGCCAAGCACTCAAACTCATATGTCTATGGGAGCCATATCCATTCAAACCACCATATTCCACTCCCTGGCCCCATAAGCTTGTAGCCATAACATAATGCAAAATGCATTTAGTCCAATTTCAAAAATCCCCATAGTCTATCACAGTGTCAATCATGTTTAAAAGTCCAAAGTTTAAAAGTCTCTGCTGAGATTCATACAATCCCCTATAAGATCAAAATCAAAAAAACAGATCACATACTTCTAGCATATAATGGCACAGGATATTTATTACAATTCCAAAACATAGGAAGGGAGCATAGTGAGGAAATACTTGAACAAAGCAAGATGGAAAACCAGCTGGGCACACTCCAAACTCTGCATCTCCATGTCTAATGGCAAAACACTCTTCAGATTTCCCACTCCTTTCATCTTTGTTGACTGCAACACACTTTTGTCTCTTAGGCTGGTTCCACTCCCTGTTAGCAGCTTTCCTCAGAAGACATCCCATGACTTTGGCATCTCCAACATCTTGGGTCTCCAAGGCAGTATGGCTTTCAACTTCACAGCTTTATGCAATGGCCTCTCTGTGCCTCCATGCAGGGACACCCTGCCACATATCTCAGCGGCTTTCCTTAGTTTCAGAGGGAGATTCCATTACCCTTTTCTTTTAACCTTGACTCTAAAACCAGAACCATGTTGTAAAATCTGCCAAGTTCTGCTGCTTTCTGGGGCTGGAACATGGCCCCCTTGTTCAGTACATCTTCACCAGCTTTCTATTTTTGTTAGTTTCCTTCACAGTCTAAGCTTGGCTGTCCTGTAATTTGCTCTACAGACCAAGCTGGCCTTGAACTCAGAGATCTGCATGCTTCTGTCTTCTAAGTGCTAGGATTAAAGGCGTGTACCACCACACCTGGATGTAAGCTGTTCTTTAATTCCTTTTCACAAGTTGGAAACTTAGCTGGGTGGGATCTTGCCCTGAGGTCTGTACTTCCTTTATTCCATTTAATATCAGGCTTTCCTTTAATCCGTTTATCTCCTTGAACACAGGATTTAGCTCCATTCCACTTCCTGGTGTCTCTTTTCTCCTCAAATTGTACATTTTGTGTTTTTCCCTGTTCAACTTGCTCCTTTTCATTATAGATCTTCCTGAGACTCAATGATAATAACGATATGACAGAGTCAATACTAGGCTCTTTTTAGATTTTTCTCTATCAATGGAATTAATCCAAAACTCTACACTTTAGCTTCAGACAGTCCTTTCAGACAAGGGCAAAAAGTAGCCACGTTCTTCAACAAAATATCACAAGAGCAATCTCTAGGCAACATACTAAAATTCTCCTCCTCTGAAACTTCTTGAGCCAGGCCCTCACAGTTCAAATCACCCTCAGCACCACCATCTTCCATGCTCCTATTATTATGGCTCATTAAACAGCACTTATAGCATTCCACTGATTTCCTAACTCAAAGTATCAAAGTTCAAATTCTTCCAAACAAAATCATGGTCAGGCCTATTACAGCAATACTCCAGTCCCTGCTATGAACCTCTGTCTTAGCTTTTGTTTCTATTTTTGTGAAGAGGTACTATGACCATGGCAACTCTTATACAGGAAAACATTTAATTGGGGCTGGCTTACAGTATCAGAGGTTTGGTGCATTATCTTCATGGTGGCATGCAGGCAGACACAGTGCTGGAGAAAAAGCTGAGAGTTCTACATCTTGATCCACAGGCAACTGTTACCACATTGGGCATAGCTTGAGTATATGTGAGACCTCAAAGCCCACCTCCACAGTGATACACTTCCTCCAACAAAGCCACATCTACTCCAATGAAGTCATACCTCCTAATAATGCCACTCCCCTATGGTCCAAGCATTCAAGCACATGAGTCTATGTGGGGAGGGGCACACCCATTCAAACCACTACAATTCCTGAGTGTCAGTGCTGGTTACACTGAAATGTATGTCCTGAGTATCAGTGTTAGCTTATTCTTTCCAAGAAAATTGACTGAGGACTCCAATAAAACAATAAACTTCCCTTAATCTAATGGAGCTTCTATCCTTATTTTTAAATTAAAGATTCCTGCGTGCAACAATATATACACAAGCCAATATACATCAGGGTGACTGTTTCAAATGTTTCTGAACATTAGAAATCTTTTGTTGTTGTTGTTCACAGAGTCACAGTTTAGCAGTACCAAGGGGCAGACATTCTCTATGCCAAAGGAATAACTTTTCACAGTATGAAAGGCTCTTTGTTACTGTGTTCTTGGGCTTGCTTTCCATTCAGAACATTTTAGAATACTGCCATCATTCCCCACTCTATTACATATTAAAAAACACAAATGTTCTTCAGAAAATTGGTATAAACATAAAAGACATTCTGATAGAATAACAGATTGAGACTTTACCATATGGGCTGAGAAAAAAAATCTTAAGTACAGGAGAGAGAGAGAGATGATCATATTTTATGAAGATCACTTGAACACAGACATGGCTTTCTACAGTTAGGGAGGCCACATAATTTTGCCAAACTGGAGCACTTTGAGACAGTGAAAGGGGATGCTGTAATCATCCAACTGCTAAAACAGGCATGCACTGGGACCATCCCTAGAAAACTAGATCACCAAAATTTGAGGAAATATAGGGGCCCGCAGGGGCAGTTGGAGAAGCTTCAAAATTATCTAAGTTGAGACAGAGAAGCCTGAAAGCAAGCAATGTTATTGTTTTGGTTTTTTTAATGGATAAATTTCAGAGACACAGGATGAAACTAGGAGTGTGGCATTTGGTCTGAAGAATAAAGGAAAGACTTCTGCCATCAGTTCTGACACCTTGAAAGCTTAGAACATGCCTCCTTCATTCTTACAGGGAAAAAAAATAACAAGTTGAAAACCAGTGACTCTTTCAGGACACATCAGAAACAAACAAGGTTGCACAGCAAGCCACTTCTCCCAGCTCTAGCAAGAGGTGAAAACTCAAGAGTCAAGACTTTGCATATTTACTAGGAGAGGAAGCTTGTGGAACCAATGACTAGTCTAGACACTTAAACGGTAATTTCAATCAGTTGCTGAAGGTTTAATGTGACCCAGCATGAAAAAGAATGCCCCTAAGGACACAGCCTTCAGTGAAACAACACCACCTTCATGGGTTCTACCTCAATAAACCCACTCAATTCTTCTATGAGAAGCAAACAGAGTCTCTCTATGGTTCTGGTATGGAGAAAGGAACAGGTCTCTCCAAAGCTGGTACAGGTCTACTTCTAGAAGAGAAGACTTTTACAGTCCCTTACTGCCTTTGTATGGGGCATTTCTTTCAACTGCTGCCTCTTCAGACTTTATGTTTTATACACAGAAAGAAAAAGAGTGACAACATTCTTGGGACACTGGCCTTGCAGCACCGGCCTGTAGCATGACTCTTAACAGTTCTTATTAATAAAATCAAACCTGAGCCAGTTATTGGGGTGAACACTGGAAGATCAGAGAACCAGAACAAGCCACAGCTACCTCACCTTTCTGGATCCTCAGCTGGTCTTGTTTCCTCAGACTGGAGGCCTCTGAGTCCTCATCCAGAATGGGTCTCAGCTGAACTGTGCTGCTAGAAGCCTGAAAGCTTAACCAGGCAAATGCTTAACCAGGACAAATGCTTCTAGTCTTCACGCCTTATATATCTTTTTTGTTTTTGCCATCACTCCCTGGGATTAAAGGCTCACTTCTTGGGATTAAAGGTGTGTGTCACCATGCCTGGCTGTTTCCAATGTGGCCTTGAACTCACAGAGATCCAGGGGGATTTCTGTCTCTGGAATGCTAGGATTAAACGTTTGAGTGCCACCATTTTCTAGCCGTTGTATCTAGTGGCTGTTTGTTCTCTGACCCCAGATAAATTTATTAGGGTGCATAATATTTTGGGGAACACATTACCACCACACTGGCCTCTTGAAAGACAGATTTATTCCTAAGATTATAGCATCCTGGGGCTGCAGAGATTGCTTAGTGGTTAAGAGCATGTACCAGTGTTGGACTCAAGTTCAGTTCCTAGCACCCACATCAGGCAGTGCACAGCCACCTGTAACCATAGCTCCAGGGAGATCTGAAGACTCTGATCTCCATGAGCACCAAGAAGCACATACATACACACATAATTAAAATAATAAAAATGAAAATTTTTGAAGACTTTTATTAGTCCCTTGAAAGTTTCATACAATGTGTTTTGGTTATACTCACCCTCTCTCCTCCAACTTTTCACTGATCTACCACTCCTTCAATACCCAACCAACTTTGTGCCCCCCCTTTTTTTTTTAATTCTTCAAGACCAATTTGTACTATGGAAGCATTCTTAATGTGTGATCTTCCACTGGAGTGTGGTTACCATAACAGTGACCACACTCTAAGAGAAGACTGTCTCTCTGTCTCCCTCAAGATAACAACTGTCAGTTGTTCCAAGGCTAGGAGTGGGATTGCATACCCAACTCCCTTGCTGGGATTTGCTCTGGCTTAGGATTCCATAGATTTTGAGTGTGTTGATGCAACCACTGTGCATTCATATGTGCAGCTGCCCTGTTATATCTAAAAGACAGTTTCCTGCAGTCATTCAGTGTTTGGTTCTTACACTCTTCCCAGTCATTCCTTTGAAATGATCCCTGAGTTTGGGAAGAGGACACAAGGTATAGACATTCCATTTAGGACTGAACATTCTAATAGCTCCTATTCTCTGTACTGTAGCCTGTTGTGGGCCTTTGTGGTAGTCACTATCTCCAGCAAATAGAAGCTTCTTAGATGAGAGATATATTGATCTGTGGATATAACAAGTAATTAATTAGTAGTTAGTTTAGTACTATGTCCATTTAGCAGAATAATACTTGTATGTTCTCTCTTAGGGTCGACGACCTGTCTAGCCAGAGGTTCTTAGCCCAGTAATGATGCCAGATAAGGGTTTCATCTTGTGGAACAGATTTAAATCTAATCAGAAAGTATTTGGTTACTTCCATAATGTCCGTGCCATTATTAACACAAGCCCACACATCTTGCCAAGCCAATCATTATTGTGGCTTGCAGATTTCACAGCGGGGTATGATTGATGATTTTTTTTTTCTTCTCTAGTAGAGTACATAGCAGCTCCCAGTGTTGTGAAACTTGGCCAGTGGGGATAAAACTTCCTGATTAGTAGCAGCTTGATTTCTCCATGATCTGTGACTTACATGGTGTCTTCAGCAATAGATGTTCCCGTCAAGTTCTGGAGGAACATAAAGAAAGCATGCCTGATACAGATGGACTGATACACTAGAACATAGTTGAGAAAGAAGTAATGAGCTTAAAGATAAGTGGATAGAGATTTCTCAACCTGAAATAGGAAGAACAAAATAATAATAGCAAATAGAAGCCAGACCATTAAAGAAGAATGTAGCAATTTCAAAGGATGCAATAGATGCATAGCTGGCCAACTAGAGGAGGCAAAAGAAAGATTAATTAATAATAGTTGGGAAATTTCCAAAATTAACAACAGACACAAAAAGCACAGATTTATGAGCCTTAGCAAACACCAAGCAGGATAAAATTTTGAAAAATCGGAAACCAGAATAAAAAGAAGCATCTTGAAATAGGAGGAAGAAAGAGGATGATGACAATTCTCTGATATCTGGGACCTGCTGATGACCTTACCCTTTCTCTGACCCTTGCCTCAGGACCCCCTCAGCAGGCGTCCAGATGACTCTTCACTGTAACTGGACTCCTGTGCCATCCATCGAGCTGCGAGCGTTCATTGCCCTGCCTTCACCTCTAGTGTCTACTTGAGCAGTGCTCTATGGCACTTTTGAAAACAATATTTCTCCTAGGTTTAATTTTTCCAAATGCCATGCATTTTCTTTTCACCTTTTTGGGTACTTAAGCAATTAAAAATAATAAGGGCAGCATGGTTTCCTTGTAAAAAAAAATGAAGAAAGTTGAAAATGGCATAAGGAAATGAAAGCAGTGTAAGAATGAAATCAAAGTGTATGTATGAAAATGTCACACTGAAGCCAGTTACTTTGTATGCTAGCTTACCAAGCTACTTCTTTGTTAATAAAAAAGAAAAGAAAAGGAGTAAAATTTCCCAGAATCTTATAGCCCAGTTAAATTAGGTTACAAAGTAATTAGATTTCTAATGTTTTTCTCTATTTATACAAACGTTGCTATACCTCTCCTATCTCTTGGAATAACACATATTGTTTCATTTGCTGGCAATACTTTTTCCCACTACTGAAGCATGATGATATGGCTATGTGTATGTGTGTGTACAAGAATAACCCAGCAACCTGGGAGGGGAAACAGCAAGGGAGTGGAATAGGGCGGGGAGGAAGATATCAGTTAAATACAAGGGTATATATGTCTTTAACTGTCATGATGATCATTTTGTTTTATATTCTGACTAAAAGAAGATAATGAAAAAAAATTGGTACTACTCAAAAACAAATCAAAACAACAACAAACAGTATACAAGCACTGTCCCTCAAACTGTGTAAACTTGGCCCTTAGCATCAATGCCACAGACTGGGGTAAAGTAATGGCAGAAGTGACTAATTAGGCTATCTTGTTCTTGGCATTGGATTCAGGACAAATCCTCTTAGTAGTTTCCTTTAGACGAAATTCCTAAGGTTCTTAGATTTTTAAAAAGTCACAGTGGGATGATGTCTTAAAGACAAATGTCATTCTGTTTTATTTTGTTTCTGTAAACAGAACTGCAAGGGAATACATGATTGATTATGGAAGCCTACCATTTGGAAATCAGTTGTCCCTAAAAGACCCACATGTTAAATGCTTGGTCCCCAACCTGTAGTGCCATTAGGAAGCAAAAGAACCTTTTGGAGATGGGATCTTGTGGAAGGAAGTTTGATCCTCAGAGAGGCCCTCTTGAAAGTGGTACTGGGGCTGTGGTCTTTCTTCTTTTGTCTCTTTGCCTCCTGGCTGCTACAAGGTTAAAAAAAAAAAGTCTCCTCCACCATATGCTCTCACCATGATGCAGTACTGTGACATCAGAGGCTTGAAGCAACAAGACCAAGCAACTGTGAAATGAAGCCTCTGAAATCAAGAGCAGAATGAACTTCTCAGTATTTTAAATTGATTGCCTTGGGTATGTTGTCACAGTGATGAAAAACTAACAGAGGAGAGTCAGTGACAATGATGTAGGTGTTATAACTGTCTGTATCCTGATGTGAAGGGAATCGTGCTTGTCTCTGGTCTCTACATGGTCTTTCCAGATGGGTACTATATTCAGAATGAGGTTCCAAAAGCCTAACGATTGCCGGGCGTTGGTGGCACACGCCTTTAATCCCAGCACTCGGGAGGCAGAGCCAGGCGGATCTCTGTGAGTTCGAGGCCAGCCTGGGCTACCAAGTGAGTTCCAGGAAAGGCGCAAAGCTACACAGGAAACCCTGTCTCGAAAAACCAAAAAAAAAAAAAGCCTAACCATTGACTCACCAAAGCCTAAGACAAAGTGCAACACTGCCTTGCTCTACCTCTAAATACAAGACATTTTTCAGTACTTCCCAATGCAAACACTGCATGGAAACTAACAAACACTGGGAAATTTCAGTCTTCAAGCCTTGATAATGCCTTCATTCATCTAGACTGGTTGTGTGTGTGTGTGTGTGTGTGTGTGTGTGTGTGTGTGTGTGTGAGAGAGAGAGAGAGAGAGAGAGAGAGAGAGAGAGAGAGAGAGAGGATGTTTAGCATTACAAAATAAAACATATTAAACTAACTCAAAAAAATAACATTTCAATTCAAATTAATGCCAGTGATATACAATACTGCTCAATTAACTCCAGTAGATGCAATAATAAAAGATTTCTTTCATGATGCTAAATTGAAAATATCTAAAGGTAATTACCTGCCTTGTAAGTGGACATACTTTCTATTTAAAGTCCCATAAAAAATGAAAAGGGATGTAAATTTGTAACTTACAGAGGAGAAGAAAAAAATAAGAAAGAAACACAGGACTTTAGAATTCTTCAATGGAGCCTATTGTGCGTGCGTGTGTGTGTGTGTGTGTGTGTGTGTGTGTGTGTGTGTGTGTGTGTGTGTTTAATTGAATTTTCTCCACTGTATGGCCTTTTTTGTAAGCTGTCACAGTGTAACTCATTTCACCTTGAGGCTATCCCAAGTAAAGAGGATGGTTCTTTCTCGTGAAAAAAAAATTCCACATTACTAAGATTTTCATGGTGTACCCAAGTTGTGCATTAAAAATCAAAACTGTGTTCTTAACTATCTGTGATTCTCTACAAGGAAAGAGTCTGCTGCAATTCCTGCAGGAAAGCCTCCATGTTCTTGCAAACCAGCATCACTGTGTGAGAAGAAAAGAGGACAGCATCTATTGTGTTTAAAAGTCAGCATCAAAGGAGGCTGCCTTTTGGATCAGGAGACAGTCCAGTTGGGCTGTGAATTGCTGCAAGGCTGAAAGGGAGGGGGCAAGGACAGCAGCCCTTTTAGGAGGTGACAGGGCAGTGCTGGGCCTGAGAGAGCTGCATTCAGCGGCTTGGCAGAGCAAAGGCAGGCCACAACTAAGCCTTAAGTTGATGCAGAATGAACAAAGAAAATGCCTGTTTTTCAAGAGCTGAATCTCAACTGGGATTCAAGATTGCCCTTTTGATTTTCAAAGATAGTCCTCTCCCTGTGAAATCTACAAATCACACACACACACACACACACACACACACACACACACACACACACATATATATACACAGAGAGAGGGAGAGGGGGGGGAATTTAATGTAGGTTGAATGTGGCTGGATCCTTGTTTGCTTATCTGGGTTCAGTCTCCAATCTCCCTAGCTAGAAGAGGGAAAGGCAGATAAGGGGAGAAAAAGAAAGCCCCATTTGGCCAGCCACCTGGGCCCTGCACGCACACAGCTCTTTAAGACCAGTTGCATTAGAGGTAAGCTGAGCTTGGAAGCATTGAGATTGAAGGAAACTCTGAGACAAAAGAAGCAGCAGCAGGTGTGCTACTGATTTTGTTCCCTGTTCCTTACCAACAACCTTGTTCAAAGCCCTCCCATCTACCACTGCTGTGAGGCATTCCCAGAAGTCTCAGCGCGCCCCCCCCCCCACATCATCTACATTCACTGCACTCACTCTGCTGCTGCTCATTTCCCAAGAAATAGAGCTCTTGATTGTCATTAGATTTGAAGCTACTTTGAATCATCCTCGTTGAAAATTCCAAAAGAAACTCAGAAGCATGAGTTTGTCACTCACAAGAATCCAGTATGAAGACAGAGAGCTTATGAGGTAGAAATCCTCAGAAAATTGACTATAATTGAAAGCAGAAGAAAGAATGGGAGTATATAAACGAAGAAATAGAAAGCAAGAAAGGGGAGAATTTGAAATGAGTCCTGGTGACAAATTTACTTTAAAGATCAAAGCAGGAAAGTCAGTAAAAGAGAATTTAAGTGTCAGCAAGGAAGGGAGAATGGTTGCTTATATAAGGCTTTAGTTCCCCCAGTTTCTGAATTTTCTGGAATGCTTGTCAATTTCTACACATAGAGGATGCTCTAAGTACTTGTTTATCAAACAAGACATTGGGTGAGATCCACGTAAATATTACTCTTCATTTCTTCCCATTGCTATTTTCTTAGCACTAATAGTATGGGGACGACCGATTCCTACTTCAGCTGCCTGCCTCCTCTCTCAGAAGACAGTGATTGACAGAGAGGACCTGTTAATAGAAGATGCTGACCTCCAGGGGGAGCTCAAAGAGAGGAGTGCTGAGGAAGGGTCAAGATAAATACTTGACAGGGTGGTGATAGTAGTGGGTTAAGGTTTTTTTTGTTGTTGTTGTTTTGTTTATTTTTTTAATTAGGAAGTGAGATGGAAAAAGTATTGCTTCAGCACAGCTGAATTTTCAGTCTTTTTAAAAAAATCTTGGCTTTTAAAAACTCTCACATGGAGGGACATAAACAGATCTGAGTGTGCCTCCTACTACATAGAAAAATTGTCCTAAAATGAAAGAAAAGCAAATGAACAAACAAACCCTGGAGTAGGAATTATGCATTAAAAATAAGAACCAAAGGGCCTTATTGACACATAGCCTTACATATAACCACTGACGTTCTTAGCTCAAGGTACACAAGTAGGTCTGACGGCGTCAAGAATTCCAACACCCATAAATGCACCGTCCTGCCGCAGTCACTGTCGCTTCTTTCAGCTAATACCTGTCCGACATCAGAGGTTTTGGCGCTTTCTGACATTTGAGTTTGCAAATATTGTTTCCACTTGGAGAAATACATTTTTCCAGTTCTCCAAATCTTCATAGTTGACATTTAAGTGCTCACTAGTTCCCAAATCCCCGAATGGCTCATCAGAATATCAGGAGCTTTGGTTCCTTTCTCTGAAGATGTGCTTGGCTCCAGGGAGGAGAACTTTGAGCAACCCGAGGTTGTGCGCATGTGCTGTAGAAATTGCCAGAGCGCCCTAACTCTTGCTTTGGGGCTCAGTCATGTCACTTACTGTGTCCAACTCCTCTAACTTGAAATAGGGGAGTATCACTCTTAGAGGGAACTCACCTAAATCCTTCGTCTGGATTATATAAATGTTGTGTTATCATTTAAAAGCAATAAAGACGCCGCTAACACCTGAAAACCATGTTTCCAGGACGACATGTTAGCCAACCCTCTTGTCTTCAACTTGGAAGAGAAAATGCAGTGCACTGAAGAGAAAGCCCTTTTTACAGCCCTGTGACCAGATCCAAGCAGGGGACTTGCCTTCCTGGTACAATTGAGCATTTCAAAGCAGGAGGGATTAGGGAACAGCCACAAGGCAGGCACACTGCCATGGGCCTGAGCTTCCCAGGGTGAAAAACTTCTTCTGCTGGCCTAAGAGCACAAACATTGCAGTCTTCACCAGGGGTAACTGAGAAAATAACCTAGAAAGGCATCCCTGGAAACCTACACCACCTGTTTGTTTTGTGCATATTCCACGTGCTCAAGAAATCTGCTGTTTAGTGTTTTTTAGTGTTTGGGGGCCGGGGGTTGTTTTGCTTTTTTGTTTTTAAATTCAGTAAGTGTTTATCTTGTGTCCAGTTCTGTGCCCACACAGGGGTGTTAGGCAAGTTTCCTGCCTCCAAGAGCTGAGACAAATGTAGACAGATGCCTGGCTTCTACCCAGATCCACAGCAATGTTTTATTGGGAACACATTCACTTGAGAGCATTGTAACCCTACTGACCAGAAACTCCGTGCTAAGAGCAGGTATCTAATAAAAGGACTGCCCAGGTATGAGGCATTCCAGACATATTTGGGGTCCCATGGCAAAGATTTTAAAGGGATTTGATCAAAAGTCAAAAGAAGCCCTTTCACGTGCTCTCACTGAGGAACTCGGCCTGCAGACTGTTCTTAATTGAGAGGCTTTCTTGGCCAAAGTGTGTTGGCCTCAAGCCCAATCACAGGACCCCTTGGAACAATTAGGAAAGCCATTATTTTTCGTGCCTAATCTCAAGCAACCTTAAGTCTCTCTCTTTCCTGGGATAGTTCAATAGCAGCACAGGAGAAGGAGTGACCCCCACCTCTCTCCTTTACAGGTAGCCCCAGGCCACAGCACTGACTCCTGCAAATGGAGACAGAGTCTTTTAAAAAAAAAATTTACAGATATCATTAACTTTCACCATCAATCTGACTATAGTAGGTAGTAACGTTCTCTCCTTTTTTTAAAAAAAAGAAACTTAATTAAGCAACTATAACTCATTTAAACGTTATTATTTCTCCTTAATTATTCTTACTTCTTTTTTATTGTTTATTTTGTGTGTGAATGCAGGTGCCAGTGCAGGTCAGAAGAGGGTATCGGATCCCCTGGAACTGGAGTTATGGATGATTATGGATTATGAGCGACCATGTGAGTTCTAGGACTTGAACCCTGGTCCTCTGGAAAAACAGCCAGTGCTCTTAACTGTAGAGCCATCTCTTCAGCTAATCCTTACTTCTTAATGCCTTGTTACATTCTTGATTTGTGTTTTTTACTCTTTCTGGAGTGTCTAAGTAAATGTAGTAACCAGCTGTCTTAAATACACTCACATATTATTTAATTCCTTAAAGAAAGCAATCAAAGAGAAAACAGAACAACAAAATCTCGAAAAGCATTTGTTTTTCTTTTCCTATAAATAAGAGTAAAATCTGGATAAGCATGAGCCCCATCCTTCATCACAGGCTGGCTTTCACATTTCCATCATCTTGCCATATTATGGTTGGTTTTGGCTCTGTGGGAAATATTTTAGGAGATAACTTGAAAGAAACACCGGAACCAATTTGTTAAATAAAATAAATGCATGCCTCTGTCTAAGATCAATTATAGCAAAATCTTCAGTATTAAGGATGACAATGCACTTTTAAAGGACCCTGAGGGGATTTCATTTCTTTTCACTGTTTATCATTTTAGTTTCATTTTTTACTATATTTTTGTTAGCTGTTTCAAATCCCTCCATGAGTCTCCACTCTGCTGGGTAACACAAAATAGAGTCTCATCAATTAACAAGATCTCCCTGTCTTCTGGCTTTCAACATCTTTCCTGTTCAAACAAAGTTCCACCACCACGAACTTTAGACCTGTCTAAGACGTGCAGGGAAAAGTCCCAAAATTCGGATCAAAGAATTCTATCTAAAAGATAATCAAGTGAAAATTAACTTGACATCTTTTTCAAATAAAGCTAAAATTAATGTTTTCTATGAACAAGTATACATCTTAAAAAGTGATGTGTTTCCTCTGGAGCAGATGATGAAATGCAATGTATTTCTTTCCCTCTGACAGGTAAGCCCAGTTTGCATTGGGGGCATTCAGAATCCATTATGGAGAAGCTCAGCTGGCAGGTAGGGGCTGTTAGGCCTACTGCAGCTGCTGATACTGCAGCAGTAGGAGGGTTTGCCCTTTCCACCACTGCTGCTCCAGCTAGGAATAGGCCAGTGGGAGCAAAGAACAAAGATTCTGAGGAGCCTGGTGACAACAAGGGCTTTGGTCCTTCTGAATAACTCTCTTTTGTAACAGGTTCAGTAAAAAAGCTGAACTCATTAACACAACACAAAAAAGAAGTGCCATTGCTGTAGACTTCCTTCACACCCACACACTTGGACCTGTCAGAGCCCAGCTGGCTCCCACACTC